>LNAC01000093.1:335188-379875 GCA_002007465.1 Ailurus styani | reverse complement strand
TGAGCAGAGAGCCCGATGCGGGCCTCGATCCCAGGACGCTGAGATCATGACCTGAGCCGAAAGCAGAGGCTCTAACCCACTGAGCCACCCAGGCGCCCAAGCATTTCTTGATATGCACTTCGGGTAGGGCTTGTGTTAGGTGCTTTGGGTAAATTCACTAAAACCTAGTTCGAGCACGCTACCTTAAGAATCTCTTTCTGGCAATAAAAACAGTAATCCAATATGTCCCTCCCCCTTTCTTCCCCACAAGGTATCAGTTAGTTTGAATATAGATTGATTGAAATGCAGGACTTAATGTCAGGTAATTCGCATGTCTATTTGGCTCTATGCTTTAGTTTTGCCATCATTATTTTTCTTGGGGTATTTGAGCTTTAGAGTTGAAAATGACTCAAGTAAGTTAAAATATCAAAGTGTAACGTTTATGTGTGTATTTATCTACGTCTGTCACCACACACACACACACACACACACACACACACACACACCCCGGAACCACCTAGTAAAACAGTCGTACTGACTTTGTAGTTGTGTCTGTGAAATCATATTAAAGTCAGTAGAGGCGGAGGAAAACTGATACTTTTATTTGTACCGATGACCATTAAAAAATGGCATTTGCTAAATAGTCATCCCGTCAACTAAATAGTTAATGTTTATTTCAATAAAACAGATGTCATTTTGTTTACTTGGTTTTCTGTTTAGCATTCCTTGTTTGGAGGAGGATTATTTTGAAAAGGAGTATGAATGAATGGGGTCCATTTAACTCAAATAATATATAACTTATGGTCAACAGGACGTCAGTAGGAATTAAGAATCACATTTTAAGCACTCAGAATAGCACTAAACCACATCACTGTGTTTCTATTATATGTATAGCATATGATTAGTATTATTAGTGATTTATAACGTATATGAAATTCAAATCAGCAGTGGTTCATGGTAGTCTACTTTACGTTTAATTGTCTTATTTATTTTTCAAGCAGCTATACCCAAATGAGTGGCTGTGCCTCCCAACACTTAGGATTAACTAGTCAGTCATGTACTGGAATGTTCAATGTATTGAATAATATGCTTTTCATATTTGGAGACCCTCTGGTTTATTTTTGTGCATTATTTTCAGCTTTTTTTTTTTTAACTTCATCACACAGGCTTTGGCAATCCACTATCCCTGCATCATTCATTCCATAATTAAAATCATGCTGGAGCAATTCTGGCAACTTGCCCACTTGGACATAAATGTACCAATATGCAGGGATCATGGGTTGGAAAGTATTGAGTGCTTTGGATGTCCTGCTAGTTGGCGTTTTGGTAGGTTGAGGTTTTGAAGTCCATCCCTGAAGACTTACCGCTGTCAGATAATGTGATTTTAGATGTGGAGGACATCTGAAATAGTGGTTAGGGCCATGGTTCCATTTTAGCAAGACGGATTTCCTGACAAGCACGGAGGTCTTGACCCTTATGCAAGGTCATGGCTGGCAGACTCAGGGTTGGAACTGGTTCTTTCCATGCCTGCTCCCCTACCACACACTGGTTGTGTAGGAACGGCGGGGAGGGAGCTGGGACAGTGACTAGGGTGGGTGTCATGGCAAAGGAATGGAACCACCCTGAGTGAGGGGCAGACACCATGATAGATCAAGAATGAGAAAATAATTAGAAAGGAAGGAAAGCTTCTGAGGAAAAAGAATGGTCAATAAGAGAGAGAAGTGTGAAAAGGTGGGCTATTTAGAAGTACAGATCATTGTACTTGTTTCTAACTCAAAAGAATGAAGTCAGTAAACAATATGAGAGACTTTGTTGACATTAACTGATAATCTAATCCATATAAACCAAACACATTCGGTGTAGGAAACAGCCAGAAACAAATACCAAACAGCTTTGTCCTCATAGTGCATACATACACGGCCGTACGCAGAAGGTTGTGGTTCCCCAAACTCGAATGTTGACACCGAGCCCCCGAGACAATGGGGTGAGGAGATGGGGCACTGGGAGGTGGTTAGGTCATGGGAGAAGCCCCTCAAGAATGGGATCAGTGCCCTTAGGAAGACACCCCACAGAGCTCCCTCCCTCCCGACCTGCTGAGGACCCAGCAAGAAGGTGGCCCTCTGTGGGCAGGCAGACCGGCCTCACCGGGGGGCACCAAATCCGACAGCCCCTTGATCTTGGGTGTCTGGCCCCAGAGCTGTGAGCACTAAATGCCTGTGTCTGCAAGTACCCTGGTCAGTGGTCATTTTGTCACAGCTGCCCTTTCGGATGTGGCTTGTACCTCTTCCCGTCAGGAGATGGACTCTCTTCCCTGTCTCCTTGTACTTGGCTTGTGTTTGTGACTTGCTGTCCAAAGGAAGACAGTGAACGTGATTCTGGGGGGATTCCACGTCTGCATGGTACCATTCTGCTCCACATTGTGGGGCTCCCTTTCCCTGCCATGACAGGAAACCCTGGCCAGGCTTCCTGAGGCCAGGAAAGCTGGTGGGAAGAGGTGGCCAGTGGACACCGGAACCCACCTGCGTACTTGGGGACAAGGCTCCCAACCCCAGCAGCCCTCACGTATCAGAGTCGGCGCAGGGGCCCCGCCAGAGCTGGGCAGCGTGCCCGCTGGTCTGAGGTGGGGTCTGAAATCTGTATTTCTGGGGAGCTCCCGAGCAGTGCTGCCAGGGCTAGTTCGGGGCTCCTCTCTGAGAACCGCAGCCGTAGACCATCTGTCACTGTGTGACACCGGGTGGCTGCTGCAACTTACTGAGCATGTTCAGAAGTGGAAATAAGGAAAAGTCAAAGTTGCTTTAACCCCATTACTCTCTAGCTCATGTTCTGGCCCATCATTTTCCAGTTTTTTTCTGTCCGTGCATGATTCTCCCCCCTACTTAAATGATCGTGATCATTGGGGTAGAGGTGATTTTACTTCCCCCTCTTTAACTTAATGTTATTTAGCCTTTCTTTTTCCATATCATAATCTTCAACAATGAAACTCTCCCGTGAGTCAAGGTCCAAGTTTATGTGAATTGCTTTCTTAGGAGATTTGTCTGATTTCAAGGTTTATGCTACCACACGTCATGCTGTGCTCATCACTGAAATGTTTTATAATATTTACCCTCCCAATACACCTTCTAAGCAAATGGGGGAGCTGTTTTTCCAGTGCTCACGCTCATTCATTTGGTTTCTATCTGCCTTCTCCTTGTCATGTTTTAGAGCCAATATATATTTTGTGATTTTGAGTGTCTTTTGTTACTTTAAGACAGGGATCAGTTAATCGAACATATTCCACGGAACAGTAAAAATATATTTCCAGTAAGAAAAAAGCCAGATCGGACTCAAACCCAGCACTGTTACAAAGTAATCAGGAAAAACTGCAAAAGAGAACTCTAACCCAAACAATGGAAGATTCACTCTTCTAAGGATGTGACCCCGAGGTGGAGGCAATTAAATATAAATGGTTTTATTTAAGTGCCTGACGTTGCGATATCACCTTTGTGGCTTGAGCTAAATTTTCTGCAGTAAGAAGTAATTAAAAATCACTTTTCAACAATGATCTTTCTTGATGGTCAAGGTCTTACACTATTCCTCAGATAATATTATTCTTGGCAGAATTTATCTATGAAAGTGCAAAGTAAAAGTCAGTGAAAGGCACCCAGGGCTCACTTAAAAAGGAATATAATATACTTCGAGCGGAGAAGGGAGAGATAAGACATTGCAATTCAGTAAGTATCCCAAAGAACCATCGATAATAATTTAAAGGACTTGAATATTAAATTAAGGAATTGACATCAGATCTGTAAAAATGTCCACGTGCCTAAGATGTCTAGTGTTCGTTAACACCAATATTTTATCCGAATATTTTTTTGCGGGTTTGGCACCCAAACCATTCTGAAAACCTGTCTCCCTCACTGCCACTTCCTTTTGCCTACACTCACCCCTCTCTCCCTCCCTCCTCCTCCCCCTGCTGCTATCTACCCCTCCTCCTCCGTCCCTCTGTTGGCTAACTGTTCTGTAGTCTTTCTTTGAGCATATTAGTACCAACCAGAATCCGATCATTTCTAGTGTTATTATAAAAAAGTAAAGGCTTCTAATATCATCAGCACCCAGCCGAGCTCCACGTGGTCTTATAAGGGCCTCTTCTCTAGGGGCAGGGGGACTGTGTGATTTATTATGTGTGTCCATAATTCCTCAACGGTTCAATAACATTCTACATCTATTGCATATAGAGCAGGAAAAGCAGACACTCTAGAGTGAGGTTTCTCTTCTCTTAATTTGAATGTGTGAGCCCTTGTGCAGGGGACTTGCTCTCTAGAGACTTCGTCTCGGCGGAGCAAACAAGAACAACAACACCTTGACCCATGGTTGAGCCCGCACGACAGTGCTGAAGCATGTGGCCTCAACTCTTGAGTCTTGGTCAAGAGTGGTTTCCCTTCTTTTATTTGGCACTTTGCTTTCAAGGCGGCCCAGGCATGACCCTGGAGACTGACCCTTCCCGTGTCTTCTCTGCTGGGCGGCGTGCCTGTCTGTGCCTTCAGTGCGTTGATCTCCACCCATGCCTGCGGTTTGCTCCACCCTCGGGGCTGCCCCCCTGACGCTGATTAGTTCAGAAGGGGGTGAGGGGCAAGGCTGAAACCAGCGGGCTCAGGGCATGCCTTTGGTCACTGTGTCGGGTCTCTGAGTTGACACATGAACTACTGTGCTTCTCACCAGTAAGAGTGACACTCTTACTCTTCAAGTAACAAAAGACACTCACCCTGCAAAAGACACTCTCACCTGCAACTTCTATGCTGGGGATGAAGGGGAAGGAAGCTCTGGTGGGATCTGAACCCCGTGCCTGGAGGCTGAGAACTACAGGTATCACTTTGAAGCCATGAGAGAGTAGAGTTCTTACAAAGAAGAAAAGGACCCCAAAATTTGATCAGATTATGTCTGAAGCCACTGACTTCTCAGTTATGTGAATGAATGAATTTCATTTTTTAAAATTTGAGGCCAGTTGAAGTGTGTGTGTGTGCACGTGTGTATGTCTGTGTTTTATGATGAAAAAAAAATTCTATCAGAATTATTAGAATTTTTTTCAGAAATTCAGAAACTCCCATAGTACTTTTAACATTGTTTCGAGTCTAAGGAATGGCATTCAGCTTTTCTAAACCTCAGGAAAGCTATGTATTTAGTAAGGTTTTGGCAGTCTCATGTTGTGAAAAATTGTGGTAATTTTGCCTTCCTCATATCTTGTAAATTCCAAGAGGATAACATTTCTTACCTTACCTGTGCCCTAGAATTCAACTTTGTATTTCTCCTTCTGTGCCTCAGAAACATCCCCTGCTCATCTCTATTGAATTAAATCTGTTTTTTTTTTATGCATCTGTCCCTCCCTCTTTTAAGCCAACCCTCAAGCACAGAGACCCTGCTCCAAGCACTGACTATTGTTTGAGGCTTGTTAGACACAGTGCAGAATTCCCACTTACTTTCAGATTTCAAATAAAGAGCAATTTTTTTAAGTGAGTCCTAAATATTGCATACTTACACTAAGAAGTTATGGGCTGTTTATGTGAAATTCAAGCTTAACCGGCAGTCCTGTATTTTTATTTGCTAAATCTAACAACTGTCCATTTGTTTCACTGGATTGTTACTACTTCCTCCATTGGAATTTTCACAACTGTACCCAGAAATTATGATGGAAGCTATTTTTGGCTGCATAACAATTACCCTAAAACCAAGCAACTAGCTAAAAACAATACACACATACTGTCTCATTGTTTCTGTGTGTCAGGAATCTAAGCCTGGCTTAGCAGGGTTCTGGCAGAGATTATTTGCTTGACTAAACTTTAGTCAGCCTCCTGAACCTTCTCTCAGGCCCATCCGTATACTTCCTTATAAAATCCGGGTCCAGTAAGTTATTTTTATCAGGAACCCCACCCTCCATGTCTGATCACCCATAATATCTGATTGAGTTCTTCATCCCCGACCATCCCCTATGTGTTGCCTGATACCCTGACCTGTCTTTAGCAAGAATCCTGTTTGGGGGCATCTGGGTGGCTCAGTTGGTTAAGCGTCTGCCTTCAGCTCAGATCATGGTCCCAGGGTCCTGGGATCGAGGACCGTGTCCAGATCTCTGCTCAGCTCGGAGCTGCTTTCTTCTGCTCCATCTGCCTCCTTGTTTGTGAGCATGTGCTCTCTTTCTCTCTCTCTGTCAAACAAATAAATTTTTTTTTTTTTAAGAATCCTGTTTGGTCAGTTAAGACAGAACCTCCCTCCCTTACCCCTGATCCTAGGAATTGTCTATCTGCTGATCGCCTACCCTGCTCTTTGGCTGTAAGTTCTTACTCCCCAGGCTGCACATTTGGAATTGAGCCCCATCTCCCAACCACACTGTAAAATTGCACTGGTCCCTGTGCCTCTGCAAACCCTCCTTCCTCTCCTCCTCTGAATGAGGTATTCCTTAGCAAGTTTTAACAAGTATCACTGGATAGTTTTTTGGCTAACAATACTTCCAGCTCATAGTCTCTTGGGAATTTGCAGCTAACCTGTCACTAGAATGACAATCTAACCTTGTGGAATGGTAGGGCTCTTCTTCCAAGCTCGCACACATGGCTGTTGGCAGCCCTTGGTCTCTTACTACCTGGGCGTCTCCAAGGGACTTCATCATATCATGGAAGTTGGCTTCTCCCAGGGCAAATCATCCAAGAGAAACCACAGCCCATTTATAACCTAGACTTGAAAGTGATTCCAAACATCTGGGCTATATTCTAACTGGTAGAAGTGGGGCCTTGGGTTTAGCCTGCACTTATACGGATGGGGTTGGAGAAATACCAGGGTGTGAGAATCCATGGAGCCGTCTTAGATGCTCCTTACCATGATGGGTTCTGATATTATAGATCTTCACTTGCCACTGTAGCCAAACAAACTACGGATTACTGCTGATCCTTAAGGCTCTCTTTGCCGCAGGAATGAGAGAGTATTTGTTGTAACTTGGTGTCTGAGTTAGCTCAGTTGTGACGTCCAATAGGGCAGTCAATAGACACATTGACTCTTTCGATTTAAATTCAAATTTAAATGTAATTTTATTTAAAAAATATTTTCTTAATCACATTAGCCATCTTCCAAAAAGCTCAAAAGCCACATATCCAGTGTTACCGAATTGCACAGTGTGGATGTAGAACATTCCCAATGCTATTTTGGACAATGCTGATATAGACCCTATTAGCTTGGTCCAGTAGTATATTTTAGGTAGAGCACTATTTTCCTCATTAATAGACACATGGACATTTTTTATGCTCACCTTTTCAAACCTTAGGTAGTTGCTTATTTACTAAAATGATTTGTATGATAAACAGTCCTTGTTAAACCTACTCCTGAATGGAGATATTTTAAACAATACATATTGCTTTACCTTTTATTTGGAAATATTATCTACTTTTTTGGTGGTATTAACCTATGATATTCAAATGAAGGATGCTGATTATTACATTATGCAGAAAAGAACACAAAATCCAGTGTACTGCTTGAAACATAATTTATGTAAAAACATGCACACAATTGCATTCAAGTATTTGATGTAAGTAATGAAAGAATCACACATAATAGGCATTTTTTTATTAAACTGAGATTTGGTTGATTTGTCTTATGAATGAAGTTACTCAAGCAGATTGGATTGTGAACCAAAAAAAAAGAAGAAGAAAAGGATAGAAGAAAGAGATGGAAATTTCAGAAGCCCGGCACATAAATATCAGTGCAAACAAATAAAGTTGGCTATAATTTATATGCATAGGAGAAAATAAGCAAGTTTGGGGTTTCACTTAGTGAAATCTAATGGGAATTTTCTTTGAGGAATTATGTAATTATTGGCAATGTATTTCTCCATCTCCAATATTTATTGAACATTTGGTATGTGCCCACTAAGGTAACTTCAGGGTAAGGAGATTGATCCAGCATAGATCTATTCTTAATGATTTCCTAATTCAGAAGAGAGGCTAAGTCCTAAGTCAAATGATTACAACACAAAGTGGGAAATTAATATGGCAAAATTATGTATTATATATTCTAGGACTCTGGCGAGAACATCAGTTCAAGGAAGGCAAGAAATTTGTCTGTCTTGCTACCATAACCCTTTCATACACCAAAGAGCCTGGCCTAGAGTTCACATTAAGTAAATTCTCCATAAAGGAGCAAGTTAGAAAACCTTCCTGGACCACAGTGTAGGTGAGCTGGGCCGAAGAGGGTTGATTTGACAGGCATCTGAAGACAATGGACATGTGGTCAGCTGGAGCTAGTGGCATAAGCACAAGGGAACAGGGAAACTTGGCTCTTGATGCAGAAAAGCAAGTGGTACAAGAGCTAGTAAGTGAAGTGGTGCAGAGTCATAGCAGGTAAGAGTGGAAAGGTAGGGGCGCCTGGGTGGCTCAGTGGGTTAAGGCCGCTGCCTTCGGCTCAGGTCATGATCCCAGGGTCCTGGGATCGTGGCCCACATCAGGCTCTCTGCTCAGCGGGGAGCCTGCTTCCTCCTCTCTCCTCTCTCTCTGCCTGCCTCTCTGCCTGCTTGTGATCTCTCTCTCTGTGTCAAATGAATAAATAATAAAAAAAAAATCTTTAAAAAAAAAAAAAGTGGAAAGGTAGGTGGGTCCCACGTGGGACCCGTTGTTCTGCCTTGCTCCTAGCGTAGACTTCAAGTGGTGAGGTCCTCAGCTACAGCATGGGGATAATGACATTGCCTAAGATAGCTCAGAAAGACTTTGAAACACATGGATGAGAAAAGTGATATGAATGCATTTTAGGGAAAAAGTAAGTATGCTGGAGGAATTCAAGCTGGTGTTATAAATGAGAAAAGGTAATGACAAATCTCAATGTCATTCCTAAATGGAGTCACCTGAAACTCTACATTTCCTGGCCACCTCTAACTAAAACCTATTAATTTGAAATATCTATCTATCTATCTATCTATCTATCTATCTATCTATCTATCTATCTAATCTATCTATCTATCATGTATATAATTTATTTTTACCTGGACACGGAGTCCCCTTTCTCCTTATTTACTTCTCTTAAATGGAAATGTTAAATATTTTCCACCAAGTAGTTGTATTTGTGGAAATGCAATTTGGACATGAACCATTAAGAAAGCTATGAGTTCTCTGTGTTCCCTCCTTTCCTACACTGAGATTATGGGGCTCCCATCTACTTAATAGCATTTCTCATTCCCATGATAAGGAGATGGGGGAGTTTAAAGAGCTAGGAAAGAAGAAGCATATTTTAACATGTATTTAATGTATAGAGAAATACTGTTTTCTCAGGTGGCACTTGAATCCTGTCATAAATGGTCTAAGTTTGCTAAACTCCATAAGTTAACGTAGAGTGTGTTTCTTTTTCTATAATTGAAATGCAAATTGCATAGATTGAAGCTAAAGCATGGTAGTCTTTCAAGAAAAAAATGCAGACCTAACATGTAATGCACAGATAATAAAAACTGAAAGCCACTTTGCTTTGACCAACAAGGAGGTTTTGGCAATGTTGGCAAGAGAAGTTCCTTGAGAGACAAAACGTATCATTGAGATCTGTTTTTGATCTTTGATTCTTCCAAGATGCTTTGTATTTGAATACCTGAATCATTATTTTTTTATTCATTCCACACCCTTTAGGCACTAATGCTCTTCTATTTTCAGAGGATGTAATAATGGAGAAGACACACACACACACACACACACACACACACACACACACTTGTTAGCACTTCCTAGCAAACCTCTCTTACCGATTACATTCTAAAGATCACAGTGGTACGTAGTCAGTTAAATGTCCACTCTTGGTTTTGGGTCTGATCTTGATCTCAAGGTCGTGAGATCGAGCCCTGCTTCGATCTGTCTGGGGGACTCTCTCTCCTCTCCCTCTGCCCCTCCCCACCCCTCTTTCTTTCTCTAAAATAAATAAATATTTCTAAAAAATAAAAAAAAATAAAAGGAAAACTCAGGTATACTGTCTAGTATCCTAAATGCTGATCCATGCTGTGGACATGATTCAAGGAAGGAGTTAGAAGGTACCAACACTGGAAGGGGGATGTGTTCAAACATAAAGACATGCCATGTCAGCCCTTAGTGAGAAGGTGGCATCTGAGCAAAATGATGACTGGGGTGCGGGAGCCAGCCACACACCGGAGAAGCGCCCGAGGCCAGTGGTGCCCTCAGGCAGCGGCGTGCCTGGATTCCCAGGAATCCTCTGGGGAAGCCCACGTGACTGGAGCAGAGTGGGAAAGCAAGAGAGAAAGTCAGAAGTGGAACAGGAAACCACATTTTACATGGCTGTTTTGGACTTTGGAGGGACATGAGCTTTGACTGCAGCTGAGGTGAGGGGACATCAGAGGGTTACAGGCAGAGGAAGCATGGAACCTGTTCTACAGTTAACAGGATTTCTCTATGACTGTGTAGAGTACAGCAGAGCTTGGTCAAAAAAGACTTGTTTGGAGGCTACTCCTTTATCTACAAGAGAAGATAAAGGAGACATGGCAGAGATAGAGGTGGTCCAATTGGAATATATTTTGAAGAAAGCCAGTGGGGTTTGCTGACAGATTGAAGGCAGAATGTAAGGAAGTGGTGAATACCATTAATGGCCTCAGGATTGGACCTAGGATGCCATTTATCTAGACGAGAGAAGAGAGGGAGAAGAGGAGGTGGGGCATTGTATTTTGAATGTGGGGAATCTTAAGTACCCACCAGACATCATAGCACAAGTGGGGATGAAGCTGGACTTTCTCAGAGGACGTCTTGGCCAGATGCATGGTGCTAGAATTCTTTGACTATTGAGGTGGTATTTTCATCACCAAACTGGACAAGGTCACCAAGTGAGTTTAGTAGGAAAGAGAAGAGCTTCAAGCACTGAGCCCAGAGCTCTCCAGTAAGAAGAGATTGGAGAGAAATGAAGGAACCAGCAAAGAAGTGTAGGACTGAGTGACCCACGGGCTCGGAGGAAACTGTCCTGACGATAGGGACGATGTTATGTCAGAGATTACAGACAAGTGCATAGGGGCTGAAACTTGACCATTCCGGGCAGAGCTGAAGTCACCAGCCACCTTGAGCAGAACTGTGAGGGGTTGAGAGGACAGAGACTGTGTGAGATGCCCGTGAGACACTGTGGGAGGGGGGTTAGGGTCTCCTCAGAAAGGAAGAAGAGAAGCGGAAGTGAGCTGGAGGACACAGTGACATCAGATGAGTATTTTGTTTAATTTTTTGTTTGTAAGTAGGATACGTCACAGTGCATATATTTTTTAATTATGGAGTGATGCCTTCCAGAGGATGCCCAGCCTGCACGCAGTTGTTGACTCGGGCATCTCCATGAAGAGCCTCTTCTCCTTGCCCGCATGTTCTCTATCTATACCTTATTTCAAGCAAGTCTTACGTTAGAGCCCTCTTTTGCATCATTTTTGCCATATAACGACTTAAAAGGCATTCTATTACAAGAAGTTACAAAAATAATGTTTTCAAATACTGTGTATTTTGATTAGTCCTTAGGATCAAGATTAGTCATCCTTTTCATTTGGTCATGTACCTCCTGTCTCTCCACTGAACCAATCTCCATCTTTCAAACAGGTGATAATCTCTCTGCCCTCATATAATCTCTCTATTCGATTCACATCTCTTTACCTAGTGGGATATTTGCTGTCAATTTCTGTAGAAAATGGGCTTTTATTTAAGTCAGAGTTATCTAAGTAAGTCTTAGAAAATTTCTATGTTCACTTTTCTTTTTTTTTTTTTAAGATTTATTCATTATTTGAGAGAGAAAGGGAGAGACAAGAGAGCGCACACACGTGATGGAGGGAGGGTCAGAAGAAATCTCCAGCCGACACCCCTCTGAGTGTGCTCCTACTGGGGCTTGATCCCATGACCCTGAGATCATGACCTGAGTCAAAAATCAAGAGTCAGTCACTTAACCAACTGAGCCACCCTGACGCCCCATGCTCACTTTTCTTAACATAGTCTGTAAATCACCCATTTTTTTTGTCATTCCAGCATTTCCTTAACTTTAATTCTTTGACCTGAGATACTTTAAGGTAATTTCAAGTAGTTCCTTTTAAATTGGACAGTTACCAGGCAACCTTTCCTAAGAGTTATTTAGATACCTCTGATTTATATAAAAGGTTGTTTTCTACAGAAACAAGCAAGGTATTAAGCAGAGATATAAAGTGATCTACAGACACAAGTTTTTTGAACTGCAAGGAAAAATCAATTTTCTCTCATTCAAAGAAAATCTTTTGCAAAAATCATAGATTTGGCAAAACACAGGTCCTCTAGAAAAATTTCCCTCTTCATCTACTTTAGCTTTAGATAGAAAATAAAATATAAAATGAGTAATATCTTGGGTTTATATGTGAACTTAAGTGTTTTACATTTATAGACAGCTTTTTTAAGGACAGATTTCTTCTTTCTCCTTTATTGTGGTTTTCTAATACTCACTTGCCTTTTGTGTGGTGAACACACAAAAAAGGTTGCATAAACATCTTCCTGTAGGTGAACAGAAAGGACACTCTTCCAGAACGGTTCTGCTCAATATGGTAGCCACTAGTGACATATGGCGATTGAGCTCCCTGAGTCAAGTTTAACTGAGTTACTAAATTTTAAATTGTACTTAATTTTCATTAAGATGAATTTAAATTAAAAAAGAAAAGCATTGCAAAATATTTTGTCATTAACACAGTTTATTCTTTTGTATGACTATCACTGTAACTGTTGAAAATTGAGAATCCAAATAAGATATAGCATATCTTATTACCTACTTATATAAATATATGCTTATATAAGTATGTACTTATATACTTATACGTACAGCATAAGTATATGATACATAGAGTATTTAAATATCTATCATGAAAAAGAGAATGTGAAATGTCTCATTAATAATTTTTATGTTGGTTACATATTGAAATGATAATGTTTTGGATATATTAGTTTAAGCAAAATATCTTACTAAAGTTTACTTTTATTTTTTGTATTTGCTTTTCAGTGAGATGACTACAAATTTAAAATAATGCATGAGGCTCATATTATACTTCCAATAGACAGCATTCCTCACTGACATCATCATTAAGAGTATAATTAATAAGAAATTTGGAATCCAATTAGGTAAAATGAATGAGGTAAAATAAATGTGTCTAAAGATATTATGTGGTAATGGAATTGCAAAATTTGTTTTAATGATCAATATTAAAAGTAATAATTTGAGCAGATAACACCTGTCGTTTCCACATTGAGTAAGTATCTGTTGTATGAATCTGTCTGTCTCAGTTTATAGTTAGTGTTTAGCCCAGGGCGTTGCAAGGATTAGTGGGGTTTGTAGATGATCAGATTAAAGATTTATTCCTTGAACAAACTCTGAGGGTCTTGTCATTTCAGAGGTCATAGTCTGCCTTCAGCTATCTTAGAATCAGTCACCTAAATGTATACATTTCTGCTGCCCACCTTGTGTTGTGCTTGGATGTCTGTGGTTTTATCAATAAATCTTTGGATGTTCCAATCCCTGTCATCTTAATGCATTAACAAAAATTCATTTTGTCCAAATCTGTTTTTTTAACTTCTCTCTAATATATAACATATTTTATTTCTCAACATTTGTTTTCTTCTAAAAATCTGTATGAATTCTCTAAAGTCCTATAATAATTTTTTAATACTTCAATTTTAAAATGTAACTATGGCATGGTAAAATTTAAAATTATTCTTTGCTACTGCTCTAACATTTACAAAAGGAAAGAAAAAGGGAATGACTCACTTAGTAGCTGCTTATTGTGTTTATTTGCTTTCTCTGTGTTCAGAGTTATCCTTCAATACCATATTTCTATTCCCTTCTCAAAAACAAAAAGCTGAGAGTATTTATGTAAGACACCGAAAGTCACATAACAGGTAAGTAACTGAACTTTGATTCAAAGCCAATGTTTTTCTTTTCACTGAATTGCATTCAGATCAGTGTCTTTGAATCAATGTATAAATGCAGAAAATTAAAACAGAATTACACTGGAGTAAGTCACCACATTCCCAAGCCTGCTGAGTTTAGTAATATTGGTTCTACTAATTCATCCTGATGATCGTACCCGGCTTAAAATATTTTACCATTTTTATGCTTAACTTTCTTTTTAATTATTTCCTTGGATTTTACCTCACTTAAAATATGTAGATAATCAAGAGAGCTTTAAACAACAATCAGTTTAAAAGAGTTTAGGTTTATCTGGAATTTAATTGACACCAAAGTTATTGTGTAGGTTTAGATAATATTGCATGAAATCGATGTTACACTGTGATTTGGAAGGATAAGAATCAAAGTAACGAGTAAAATGAATTTAAAATTTCTAAATTGAGTATTATAGGAATTTTATTAGATTTTGAGAAGCAAAACTATTTCTCAAACTGGATGAAACGATTTTTGTAAGTCCCGAATTCACCTTTAATTTCTTTTATTAATGTCGTATCAATTATACTATATTCTCAAAGATTGACCTCAAAGATAGCACTGAACACATTTGCATATCAAAATTTAAGAAAAATAAGAAACAAAATGTCTTTTGTAGTAACACGAATCCATTAAACTCTGCTGAGTTTTATTTAGCAAACTTTATTATTGGAAAATCCGCTATGGTTAATTGTAGGATGCTTCTTAGATGAATACGGGTAACGTAACAATTAAAAAGCACATATGGAATTTTGGAAAGAAAATTTACTCAAAGCAGGCACTGAAACTAATTATGATGTCTTCACTGGCTTAGTTTCTTTAGATTCATTTAACCATGTATTACTTTAGTGTTTAAATGTTGCCTTAATGCTTACTTGTTCATCAAGGTTGACATTAAAGAAAATTGCTTAGTTGAGCAAAGTCGTAGGCAGATATGTAATGGATAGTCAAAATGTACAATGCCGCCACAAAGAAATTACTTTTAAAGGCACGCTGCATACTATAGTTACTGAATATTTAAATGCAAGAGATAGAAACTGATGAAGTCTTCACTTAGTAAACCATTATAAAATCTTCCAAAATAAAGGTTGGAGGATTAAATTCTGCAGAAAAGGAAATGACTCAGTGACACATCTCCCAAGAAACAGGTGAAAACAAATGAAACATCTTTGCTTTTCATAGCTCAAAGCTGTCAAATGTCATTGCTTGATACTAATTTCAGAATCAGTAAAAATAACATCACCTTCTTTTCCTTATAGTACACTGCATATTCTATCTGCTAGATTGTAACAATTTTTACTGCTATTGTTTCTGTTGGAAGGAACATATTAAACTTGTTGACATCCTACATTTAGGTCCGTATCACAAGTCACTGCTTGGTGATCTCTATAGGAGACAGTGTGGAGTGGCAGGAAGACACTGGATGTGATTAGTCAGCTTGAGTCTGGTCCTTTTTCTTTGAGCCCCAAGACTGCATGACCTTGAACGAGCCATGTAACTCTTTTTCGGTTTCAATTTTCTCTTCTGAAAAATTGAGGAGGAATGACAAGTTTATCTTGAAGATTTCTTCCAATTCTGTGGCTAAAAGCCTACATTTTTATAGTTAAAGAGACCTGGATTTAAGTCCTAATTCTGCTACTGAACAGTGTATACAAGGAAGGCTATGCAATATTGCTAAGGCTCATTACTAACTGTAGGTACCAACAGCACCTACCTGATAGGGTTGTTGATGGAATTACATGAGATATGTAAAGCGTCACACGGCAAGCACTCTTCAGTCTTAGTTTTTATCCTATGTTTCAAAAAGTTATCTACAAGATTATTGACATTCCCTTGGAACCTGGGATTCCTCAGTTCTCAAGCAGGGCTATGATGAGCATGAATGGGAAGAAGTAAAAAGAATGACGCGTTCTAAGGAATGGCAAATACTTTAATTTCTTTTGATGTTTGCACAGAATGGCATATAGTGTCTTATAAATAAGTCTGATGATGTATGTAATGACATCAAACCATACCATTTCTTCGGCGGAAAACAATTGCAATGAGATCTTTTTTAGAGCTTCTTTTTTTAAGACAGGTTTTGAAACTAGAAGCCTTTATCATTCTTCTTTTCCAGTGTTTAGATTACAGCACCAGCAGTGAAAGATGATATTTTTATCAAAATAAGACTGATTTAATTCAGTATGATGTTGTTGTAAATAATTGCAACTCCCCACAAGGGGGAGACCCAGAGATGGGGGGTGGGCTGGTGTACTGGCGTCCGTGCACACCTGAGCCCAAGAGCTTCCATGTTTTCAGGTCTCACAGCTCGGTCTTTATTTTTGTTTTATTTTTGTCTATAGTGTTAGAAAGCAGTTCAGTTTCATCTTTTCACATGCATCCATCCCATGTTCCCAACACTATTTGTTGAAGAGACAGTCTTTTCCCCATTATATATTCCTGCCTCCTTTGTTGAAGATTAATTGGCCATATAATCATGGGTTTATTTCTGGACTCTGTATTCTGTTTCATTGATCTATGTGTCTATTTTTGTGTGGGTACCATTCTGTTTTGATTATTATAGCTTTGGAGTATATGTTGAAATTTGGGGTTGTGATACCTCCAGTTTTGTTCTTCTTTCTCAAGATTGCTTTGGCTATTTGGAGTCTTTTGTGGTTCCATACAAATTTTAGAATTCTTTGTTCTACGTCTCTGAAAAATGTTGTTGGTATTTTGATAGGGATTGCATTGGATCTGTACGCTGCTTTGTGTTACATTCTTTTGCGTCGTCTTCACTGTCTATTCTAAACTCGTACCTTGCGTTTCAACATTGTTTTATGTTTAGATCAACTTAATCCACATTTTCAAAGGTGACTCTTTTTTTTTTAAGTCTAGGATATAACTACTGTTTCATTTTTGTATTTGATGAAGTGTTGTTTTCTAAATTCAGGGGTGTGTTGGTGGCTCAGTCGGTTAAGCTTCTATCTTTGGCTCAGGTCATGATCTCAGGGTCCTGGGATCAAGTCCTTCATCTGTCTCCCTGCTCAGCGGGGAGTCTGCTTCTTCTCCATCTACTGCTCCCCCTGCTTCTTCTTCTCTCTCTCTGTCAAATAAATAAATAAAATCTTTAAAAAAATTCACTCCTTTCTAAAAATCAGAATATTTCCTATTATTTGTGATGAAATTTGACTTTAGAAAAATAATTATCCAAATCTGTACAATTTTCTTAAATCTCAATTTTAAGAAATCATAAGCTTGACCATTTAAAACTTAGAATTATTAAATTTAATTTAAAAATACTTCCTGCCCATAAAGTAGTGTCAATGGACATTTATTAAGCTTTTAAAATCTTTAGGTACAAATTAAATATATACTAAATGTTATTCTAATGATTAAAGTACTTTTGCACTACACATCCATAAAAAGGGTGTATGAAGTCCTATTTTCCATGATTACTTTCCTTTTGGCTGTAAGATTGAAACAGTGAGGGCTGGAGAAGTAGGCTCTGGAAATAGACAGCCCCTCGCTGGATTTCTGGGTCTACCATTTGCAGTCATCTTGGGTAAGTTCTAAGACTCCCTGTACCTCAGATTTTCCTTCTCTAAAATGAGGATGATGGTTTTACTCAAATGGTTTTTATGAGACTGGGATGGTCTACTTAATGCCCGCAGAAGAGTGGCTGTGGGTAATAAACACTTGTCACTTCTGTTAGTGTTCCTCTATGCCTATGACCCCCACGGGGGCCCTCATGAGAGTCTTGAGAGGTCAGAACCAGCAACTCTATTTTATATAAGAGGAGATTTAAGCTCAAATAAAAACTGATGTGTGTATAAACACATATCGATAAAAAAGAAGTCTATATAAACTTATACGTAACAGAAATTTACTAAGAGTAGGCATTATAATTGTTTTCTTTATCAATATTAATATGTATTATTAAAACAAAGTTGACAACAAGAGGAAGGAGACCAGACTCTTTTTTTATGCCTGGGCTAGAACCTAGTGGGTTGTCCTAAAACTATTTGGGGAAGGACTGTCCTCCTTTGCGTTGGAAACAGCTGCATTCTTTACCCTAGAGCTTGAGGGAGGTGTGCCTCCTGGCTGGGTGTTTCCCGTCTTGCCACAGGGCTGGCCTCAGGGGGTGAGCCCCTGCATCCTCATGCTGCTCTCTCCTAGAGCCTGGATGCAAGTCCACACACACAAATAAAGGCCATTGGTGTGGTGTGAGCTGAACTTAGCAAATCCAAGAGTCCAGAGTTAAAAGATTTCATTGGAAAAGACGGTGGTGATAGGGCAAATGCTAGACCCACGGAGTCTAAATATGACTTGTTATTCAACAAGAAGGGGTTTTGAGACTTTTGTTCTGTTCTGGTTCTTTGCATGATGCAGGGGCATAAGCACGGCTAGCTGAAACTTCAGGGGAGAATAAGTAAGCCATGGAGGCAAGTGGACAGCTTGACAGTGGTGGTTTTCCAGAGCGTGGTTCCCGGTTGGTGTGGTCAGTTGGTCTCAAAGATTTGTCAGGAGGGGGTGTACTCTCTTCCCTCATGCTTCCTTCACTTTGAGGGCCAGCCAAGGTCAGGGGAGAAGAGAAGGCGGTAGGGTAAAGGGGAGCCTGACCCAGATTTGGTCAAGCCAAGGTAGGGGGTTCAGTCTGTACGGCCGTGAATACTTGGTCAGGAGAGTCAGCCCCAGGCTGGAATCTGGGGTCCGGAGGGAAGGAGAGGGAAGGCGTCAGACTGTAGGTAGCTAGGCTGCTTTAAGGAGTCCTGTAAGCCCTCTCTTCCCCCACCTCTACATGTAACAGAACAAAGAAACCAAAACAAAGTCTCCTTCTGGGTGGGAACTATCACGGTTGCCTCCAGGAATTATTTTCCTTCAGCCTTTGAGAAGGACTCAGCAGACTCTGTGGAGGGCTAGACCCTCAGTCTCTGGCTCTGCCCCAGCTGTGGGAGTAGGAGAGAGGCCCAGGATGTCAACATGCCACATTTCTGTGTTCCAGTTAAACATTATGTATGGCCTCTGACACTGACATTTCATTTTTAAATTTTTTTAAATTTTTTCTTGACATTGACATTTCGTACATTCACTTGACACAAAATATTATTTAGCTTCTGATATTTTTTGAGCCATTTAAAAATGGGAAATCCAGTCTTCTACAAAACCAGGCAATGGGGTTGGACCACTGGCAGTAACTTGTTGACCTCCATTCCGGTCCAGAGGTTCGTGACATGCAGAAAGAGCCCCTCGGTGTCTGGACCACGTCCCCTAGTTACCATTGTGTCAGGTATACCCACAATAGGCCAAGCAGCTGCAAGGTGCTCTTTTTGATAAAATTCCATAATCCTCACACAGTCTTGAGAGGTAAGAACTATCAAGTCTATTTTACATAAGAGGAGATTTAAGCTCAGATAAAAACTGATGTGTATATAAACACATATGGATAAAAAAGAAGTCTGTAGAGACCTACACGGAGCAGATATTTACTAAGTGTATATACTATTATTGTTTTCTTCAAGATATTAATTCTAATGTTTATCACTGAAACAAAGTCTACAACGCTGTCACGTCATGTATCCAAATATTACCATGGTTGGGTGTGGTGTGGCTACTTGGCGGCATAACCTGCTTCCTCCCGATGTTGCGCACTGTCTCCATTTCCTGTCCAAACCATGACGCAGCCATCTGAGCTTAGGCGGAGATGCCTAGGACTATGATCTACAGCAGGTGCCCTACCTGCCCAACACAAGATGTATCTGAGGTACCATGTAGGTGTTTACAGGGGACCCTTCAGTAGCAAATGTCACTTCTGTTCCCCACATTTCTAACACAGGTCACTGAGAAAATGTTGTAGGATGCATTCAGGGAAGTAATTCCTTAACTTGGAAATGAATGCCAAATGACAGGGAATTTGTTTCAATTACATACAGAGAAGAGAAAGAATTTGATTGACTGAGATTAAAAAGAAGAAAGAGAGAAGAAAAACCCATTTTGAACACCCCGAAGAACAGGAATTTGTTCACAGATTGCACACCCGCTGAGGGCAATCTGTCACTCACTCACTCTGTTACTCCTCAGGACAATTTGTATGATGTTTAACTGTAGAAAAATGCTCCATCAAAGAGTGAGTGTAAGTATGCTTTGGTCTTTTCTTTCCCAAACGTCAGTGCAGAGAACTGTTTGTTGTGTGATTTTATGCACTTACCATTTTCCCTTTGCATTCATTCAAGTTTTCTGGTAACTCGACAGAGCAGAAACTTTCCAAAGCCGTTTGGAGACCTCATTGGAAGGCAGAGAGCATTTTCAAAGCCCATCGACTTTTCAGTCATAACTAAAATGCTAGGAAAAACAAAGATTTGGGTGTCATTTCAATCCCAGTGCTCCTGGGACAGATATAAAACTCGACCTCCTTTTCTCCTCCTCAGTGCCCTGCCTCTGGGTGTTTGAGCTTCAGAGAGTCTCAATATCAAGGTCAGGTGATCATCACGCTCTGATAAATTTGAGCCAGCCTGATTCCAATTCCGTCAGTGCAGGAATCTCTGGAGCTCATCCCAGGAACTGGGCCACTGGGCTCCTGACTTCATTAGGCTTCTTTGATAAATACCAGCAGGCTGGTGGCTCAATGTATAAATGTGCAAAGCCACAACACCTACAGTGTGGACTCCTCAACACCCCATTTCTGCAGTTACTGGGGACATACAGGGTGATAGAAGGACGCTTTTCTTCCCTTATTGCCCTACTTAAGACAACTCTATTTAATCCGTGTCCTTGTACGTTACTGTATGTAGCTCTTACTACACAACTTAGTGTAAAGATCTGGGTGATCATTGGCAAAACTGAAGCAAAAGAATGTTTCTGCTGTGACTTGAAAAAGTAGCAATCTCTTGATGAAGAGATTAGGGTAAGAATCCCACAAGTTATTTTGAATGCTTATTATTAAATTATCTGACCAAGAGTGTTCAAAAGTCAAATCTTGTCATTATTTGCAAAATGGTTGGTATTACAAAGATAAAAACACTCATTCTAAGGCAAAGTTTAAGATTTAATTTTTTAACCATTTAAGTGTTGCATTCAAGATCAGATTTTTCCTTCTATTAACTAGAAGAAAATAGTTATTATCATATTTTCATTTCCCTACTGAGTTTCCTGCCAGAGAGGCAAGTTCTAGTTAAAAATGAAGCAATCAAGGGGTGCCTGGGTGGGTCAGTGGGTTAAGCGTCCGACTCTTGGTTTTGGCTCAGGTCATGATCTTAGGGTTGTGAGATCATGCCCTGACTCAGGCTACACACTCAGCACAGAGTCTGCTTGAGATTTTCTCTCCCTCTCCTCCCCCTCTCTGCAACCCCTGCACTCTCTCTTTACACCCTCTCTCTCTAAAATAAATAAATAAAATTTAAAAAAATGAAACGATCATCTGTAGCACAGGAGAGTAAAGGCAGTGTGGCTGTTCAACACCGTGGGCTCACGGGTCCTACAGGTTGGATTCCCGTGCAAGGGTCCAGTCATGGTTCTGGCCACCAGATCCATAATGAGGATCCACCCAGTTTCACCCTGTGGCCATTTCTCATCCTTTCTTGACTCAGGCATCGGGCTCCATGACAAACTGCAGAAAAAGTAACTTTGGGCAAATTCTTTAGTCTGTGCCTCTGTCTCTTCATCATGGCACCTAGGGACAAGAGTACCTTTATCTCACACACCTGTTGCAAGGATCGAGTAAGCCAGTTCATGCGAGCACTTAGGAGAGTGGGGTAGAGTGGATGCCACATGAGCCTTAAGGTTCTTGCCACAGAAAGGTTCAGTTGTGTTTCTGGAATAGCATCAGCACAGCTCGCATCATTCCCGGAACAAAAATTGATACTATCTTAAATAGACTTGGAATTTAGAAAAATATATCACTTCAACAAATATCTATTGAGTGTGCTCTCTCTGACTGGTATTAGTAAATCAGAGGCATTTTAGTGACTTGGGTTGTATCTTGTTGCCTACCTTGCAAACTTCCTTTTATTATCTCTGTGCAAACCATGTCAATGACTTTTGTGTCTGTTATTCTTAGGGTTATATAAGGTGTATCTGCACACATTCTCTCTTTTCCCCTTTGCAAAAGGGGAGCCCTCAGGTTGTCAATTATTAAGTGACAGACAAAATTATAAGGCTTTTTGACTTAAGCCTTGTGCAGCCTTACAGCGTCACGGGAAACAAAGACATTTCCTTCCTAGCACAGCAGACCCCATTAGATGTTTTTGTATGTTCTCTTCCTCTCCTTCCCTACAGGTGTCCTTGTCTGCACGGGTCTTTGAACTTCTGGTAAGCCGTTTTCCTTCCATAGTTCCCCCTGTACGTGAGGCTCTTTGAGGCAATAAACTATCTGCTAAATACATCTGTCTAAATTTATACAATAGCTTTTTTGAATGTCACAAAGTGTGGACCACCGTGTCCTCTATCCTTTCGACTTAAATATGAAGCTGGAAGTGGGAGCAGGTTGCTCCTTCGAAGAGCGCTATTGTTTTCCAGACTCTTTTATAATTTAAGATCTCGTTGTGTGCTTACGCTGACCTTGATGTCATCACTCCTGAAGAGATGCGAGACCTAAGGTGACGGACCTCACATCACTCGCCCCCAGCAGTACCGGACAGTGAAGCCGGACTCCTGACTCGTGGCTTCATTTTATGTGTTTCCTCCAATTTATTTATTACCTGCTCAGCAATAAAAGAATACTACCTGAAGCTGAAAGGTGTTGGAGAGTCAGGATGGAAAGCTCTCATCGAATTCTGCCTTCGCAGTAATTTGCTGTCAAATGATGCACAAAGCGGTCAGAAAGTTGTATCCCTAGGGTCTGCTTTGCGGGGTGGGTCCTGACATCGGAGGTGTCAGCATGCGGCTCGGGGGCAGGAAATCTATAGGGCTGCGGTGCCTGACCTGCTCGTGACACCCAGTCACTTCGGGCGTCAGACGGAAGAACACAGACCCAGAATGCCCAGGGACAGATTTCAAGAGCACGGAGTCGTCGCTCTGGAACTGTGCGTGCGGCCTGGTTTCTTCGGTCCGTGGGTCTGCCGCGTGGAAGGAAACGGGCCTGGCAGGCGGCAGCTTCACGACAGAATAAAGGGTGCCAACTGCCTGGCAAGGCGAAGCGAGGGACAGGAGCCAGGACATCGCAGGTGCTCCGTGGGGGGATGTGGCATCGTGCTGCCAGGCTGCTGAGGGGAAGCTGCTCAGGTGCGGGGCTGCAAGCCACACCGAGGGAGGCCGGGAGCAGAGCGGCAGAACCCTAACCCCCGGCTCGCCTGGCGCGAGCCGGCGCAGATGCCAGGCTGGATGATTCGGGGACCTACAGCCGTGTGGCGGCACTCCCCGGGCCGAGAGAGGGTTCCAGGAATGAGCAGGGTTACAGGGAGGGCGGCCCAGAGCCCCGCTGGACAGACCCCCTCACACGCTCGTGAGCATGCAGGGGGAAGGGGCCCAGACGCTCCGCAGCTGTCCTCAGGGGACTTGCTGAGTTAGAGGCAAGAACACCAAGCCTTCTGCTTAGTCTCCTTACGGTTCTCCACACCGAGGTTCAATATAGTGTTGTCATCCTTCGTTCGGATTCTTTCCGAATAATAAACTGGGAAGGAGTCATACCCCCTTAAAAGATAATAGTGACATCTTGGCAAGTCAACTTAAAATTATAATACGTGTTATATATCGACTAGGATCATGTTTGTTGGTTTTATCGTATCAAGAAAATGGAGAGAAATCTCATTTCTGAGATTCTGAGAATAGGATCAAAATGAAATTTTGGAGGATAATCTTAAGTCAAATTTTATGTTAATTTCTCTCTGCATACACACCTGTGTGCACACATATACACATGCACACACACACACATGCACACATACACATGCATATACATGAATACATAAGGCACACATACATATATGCACATGTGCATAAATGCACAGTGCACACATAGACATGCACACACAAACACATACACATACACACATACATATAAACATCCACATGCATGCATACAGATATGGAAACATACACACAGACACATACACACATACACATAAACACATATACACACACATATATACACATGCACACATACAGATATACACATGTGCATACAAACATACATATACATGCATGCACACATAAACACACATACATGTATACAGATACAGATACACACACATACATGTACACGTGAACAAACATGCATATGCACATTTACACACACACAAGCGCACATACAGATATACACATATGCATACACACATGCATACATACACATACACACACACGCACATATATACCCAGACATATACACATACACATGAATACATACAGGCACACATGCACACGTACATAAATGCACATGTGCATACATGCACATATAAACATATGCATACACATACACATTTACACATGTGCATACACACATATATACACAGGCACACATACATACACATATGCACAACACATACATACATATACACACATACACATGCATATACATGCATGCACACATAAACACACATACATGTCCACAGATACAGATATACACATATACACGTACCTGTGAACACACATGCATGTGCACACTTACACATATACACATGCACACACATGCACACATGCATACACACACAAGCGCACATACAGATATACACACATACATACACAGATATATATGCATACATACTCTCTCACAATATGTAAGTGTTTATATAAAGATATATATAAATAGTATACTTATGTTTTAAATTTTTAACAAATAGTATATGTATATATTTTTTTAAAGATTTTTATTTATTTATTTCACAGAGGGAGAGAGATCACAAGGAGGCAGAGAGGCAGGCAGAGAGAGAGAGGGGGAAGCAGGCTCCCCGCTGAGCAGGGAGCCCGATGCGGGCCTCGATCCCAGGACCCTGAGATCATGACCTGAGCCGAAAGCAGAGGCTTTAACCCTCTGAGCCACCCAGGCGCCCAGTATATGTATATTTAAAAGATTAGTAAACAAGCATCCTTTTTATGTGTTTAGATAATCTCCTTCGAATATTCAATTCAAAAAGCTGATTTATAACTGGAAGCAGGCTTTTTTCTCCTTTCTTTTTTCCGTGTACACAGTTTATTTATTGATATCATATAGCGTTCTCCCTGTAGACTGGGGATGTTCTTTCCAGCCTCACTGGGCATCATTGACACGCATCCTATGTATGCGGTAGGTGTGCAGCTTATGGTCTGACTTACAGAACGGGAATAATCTTGAAAGCATAGGGCACAGGATCTCTTTTCACTTCTGAAAGAGAGAAAACCTGCCTTCGCTGCCACTTTGTAAGTTAACCAATTACAAACAATTATGGCTGAAATGTTTCTATTAAATTTTCAACATGTTAACCTCGTGAATTTGGACACAGAACAAGTTCCTATCAAAGACAGAAACTGAAAGCAAAGCCTCAGGAAGTGACCAATCTAAACACATCTATTACACCACAGTGACTACCAGGCGAGCAATCAGAAACAATCCTGTTGGTATTCCCCATCGGTTTTCTCCAGGCAACACCTCTCGGTGCTGGCAGACAAAGGGCGGTCCAGCCTTCTACACTGAAAGCACATGTACGACATAATAGACCTTCAACATAAAGATGACTCATGTTATATTTAAATAGATAATTAACATTTCAAATGATTTTTTTTTCTGCATAGAAAATAAGCATTTTGGGGAAAGTGTGTATGAGGAAGATCCTCTGACCAGAGGGCAAAAAACATGGATTTTACCACTAATTTTGCTGTGTGAACATGAGCAACTCACTCAGATTGTCTTCACCTATAAAATGCAAATAGTGAAAATGGTCTACAAAGTCATGCTAATCATAAGTGAAACTCTACGTCGCACAGCCCAGGAAGCAGGCAAATGCATATGGAAACATAACATCCGATTTCTTCGTGTTAAGATAATGACATCCTAGAACTGCATAGTAAGAATTACTATGGTCTTTCATGTGGCAATATTCTGAATAGTAAAGTGTTTGCTCAATTTGAGATAAGAGATTCAGTATCTTTTTTCTTTTATTCAGTATCTTCTTGCTATTATAAATGTCTCAAATTTTTCTATTTATATCCTTTATCTTTCAGAATAACTTTCTTAGTCACTAGGGTCTAACAATCTAATTGCAGCTAATTTCTCACTGTAAAGGAGTGACTTATTTCTTCCAACAGTGATGACATGACCTAAACAGGGAAAATTGTTGAAACTCGTGTGGTCCAAAGTAACCTGGCTGTTTTAATATGTAGAGTCTGTTCACGGTATTTCTATTGGCTGTTACTGGAAGAGACCAAGCTAACAGAAAGGACTGTGCATAAAATCTCCACTTTCAAGTGTCAACTTCCTGTATGTACTATGTTTGGGGTGTGTTTCGTGCTGGTACCGCAACGTTAGCTGGTAGGTCCCCTCGACCGTTTTCTTGTTCCCTGCACGGAGTGTGATTTTTCTTCCACCATTTCTCCCAAACAATGTCTACAGTAAGGCCTTTGCTCCTAGAAGTCTTTTCCTGAAAATTTGTGACTTGCGGAGTGGCGTTAAAGCAGAGGAGAGGGCATGATGAAGAACATGGCTCTTGCTACGGTCTACCCGGCATTGCTTGTAGAAGGAATATTTTTACCATGTATCAGCCATATTGCCCAAGTTATCCTGTCTGTCCCTGTCTTTCCCCAATCCCCTGTGTGCACACAACCTGTGAATCGATGTCATCTGTGCGGAGGAGGTTGATCTTTCCGTATTCTCCTTCATCCTGGGCCTGGCCTCCCTTTTGCACACCTCCACACAGCCCAGCCAAAGGCCAGCCATGCGTATCCTTGTCCTAACAACTCAGAGAACCAGAAAGAAGACTGGAATCACAGTTAATGCTTGTTGCTTTGCTTGTATGCTTGTTTTAACTATACTCGGGTACAGATTCTTCAACCAGATGACGTTTTTCCATTACACTTGTAGGAACTGAAAGAGGAATTTAGCTTTAGAAAACCCTCTGTTGTGAGCAATTCTGGAACCTGGGGCTCCGAGCCCTGCTAAATTTAGGCCCTAACGTTGTCCAAAGCCTGGCACACAAAGATAAGAGTGTCCACATTACTCCCCAGAGCAGCGAGGCAGGGAGGATTGCCCAGTGACGCCACCGGCACAGGTGGGAAGTTACCCACTAGCCTTTCTATAGAAGCTCTTCCTGTCCGGAAAGCAAGGAGGGCGGTGACTTCCCGTGAAGATGAGGGGCTGCCGGCTGGGATGGCGCCACATGGTGGAGCCTGGAGGCACAAAGCGTCCTACTTATAAGGGGGGGCCTTGTGCTACAAAAGCACAGGTGCCTTAGGACGTGTGCGGTCTACCCTCCATCCAAGCTGTCATGGTGTCCTCCCTGGGGTGCACGCCGTGAAAAGTATGCTCCTTAAGACAGTGGGAATTTGACTTAGCTTCTCGCTCACAGCAACCAGTGTTTGGAATACAACACACACAGGAGTTTACAGCAACCCATTAGTCTTTCTGACTTCTCTCTGATGGGGTCGGGTTTTGTGTACCAGGTAGCAGAGTTTCCTGTTGCTTGCAACTCCGGGTCTTCACACAACACCACGAGGTCGATTACCAATCATTAGAGTGGACCTAGGCCGGCTTCAGAAGCAATCATGACACTTTTAATTTATAAAGGGAGTTAATTAATTAAATGGGCATTTTAATAGCAAAGCCTCAGCTCACCGTCCCTTTAGTGGTTGCCGAGCTTCCGCGTGTCCTGCCTGCCCACCCTGCACCCCCACCGGGGGTGTCTTGCTCCAGCCAATCTGGAGAATATTTCCGTGGAAAGTCTCCAGTCACTGGGTGTTGTTTGTACCTCGAATGTGGAGTTTTCCCCTCCTTATCCTCCAGATGCACAGCTCCGGTGACTTTGAAGCTGCAAAGAGCAGGTGCCCACTTCCCTCTGGGAGAGTATGCAGTTGGGATTCTGACTGGGACCTCAGGACGGTTAAAAAATACTTCTAGTACAATTAAAACTGTAAAACTGCAACTTCCTCATTTTTCCACTAAAGACTCCATATAGAATAACCGATTTGAATATATTTGAACACATTTTTTTCTTTGCACTTGTAGGGAAATGATATTTCAACCTTTGTAAAAAGCTATTAAATTGGGGCCCCTGGGTGGTTCAGTCGGTTGGGCAGATGCCTTCTCTTGAGGTCTTGATCTCAAGGTCCTGGGAACGAGCCCTGCATCAGGCTGTCTGCTCCGCAGGCAGTCTGTTTGCTGGCTTTCTCTGTCTCTCAAATAAATAAAATCTTCTAAAAAGCCTATTAAATTATTACTTAAGGTATATGATTTTTTTATTATGTCACATTGTACCTTTAAATGAATATAAACTGACTTTTTAAAAATTCACAATGAATTATGAGCACTTCCCCTTGTGTTCTTTTTAAGAATATGAAATGCTACTCTTAAATCAGATTTCTCTGCAGGTCAGCATAGGCCGTGTGACACTCTCCAGCAACAGTGACGTTCAGGTGGAGGCACTGAGTCTGCAGTGCCTTCCAGGCTCCCTCCCCCCGTCGTAGGAGGTGTTCCCCAGGATTCAGGCCAGAGGCTACCGTTTATTGTAGCCTGGGAGTCACCCAGTGCATGTCATGCACACTAAAGATGCCATCCCTGTTTCTTGTTTAGAAAAAGGCCCGGCAGTCTATCGCTGCTCCTGTGTCCTGCCTTAACGTAATGGTCAGGGAAGGGGGTAATAAGAAGTAATGGCAGAATCTCTGGTTTTAAGATCTGGTGCTGATGCATGATCCTACCACCCTGTCTGCAGGTGGTAAGCATCTCCAGAGAAACAGAACCAACAAGGTGTGTGTGTGTGTGTGTGTGTGTGTGTGTGTGTGTGTGTGTGTGTACACGCACACACACGTGCCACGAGGTATTGGCTCACATATTTCTGGAGGCCCTGAGGTCCCATAATGTGCTCTCTGCAGGCTGGAGGCCCAGAAAGGCTGGGGATAGAATTCATTCCAAGTGCAGAGGCTGAAGACTCAGGAGAGTGGATGGTATAGACCCTGGTCGAAGGGCGAAAAGATGAGATGAGGTGTCCCAGCTCAAAGAGTGAGACACAGCGAAAGGGACAGATTCCTTCAACCTCTGTCTTTTCTTTTATTCATGCCCTTAATGTATGGGATGATGCTGACCCACATGGGGAGGGCAGTCTATTGTACTGAGCTCACTGATTCAATGTTATTCTCATCTACAAAGTCCCGCAGACATACCCAGAAATAATGGGTGTGGCATCTTCTGCCCCCATCCGGCTGTCTTCACAGTAACCGTTACAACTTCGGTGGGATCTTTTGAGCATGTGACACACACTTCCCTTGTGTGTCTAGGACACACTCTCTTTGAGCTGCTGAGGCTACAAGAACATGCACACTCCCCAATTCCAGGAAGCTGAGTCCCGATCTCAGAGACCAGAGAAATCTTTGCTCGGGGCGTGGTTTAGTGTGTGGCTTTGCAGTTAGCCCATTTAGACTAGGCTGTGACTCTCGTACGAAATCTGCAGCAAGTCCAAGTTATTAATTAATGTGAGCATCAATCTCTTTATCTGTAAAATGACACAATCCTGCTAAATATGTCAGAAAAAGAATGGAGTTTGAAATGCGCTAGCACAATAAACTTCACCCACTACGTTACACAGCAGAGGCTAGATTAACGAATCAATAGCAGTTGCCATCATTACTGTTTTCCAGAAATAGGTCTATAAATTACTAATTAAACCTGAGGAGGAGGGCTGTCATGGAGAGAGGCATGGATTGTTACAGAGGCACAGAGGTAATCATGTAGGATCCCAAAAGGAGAGGTGGAATATTCCAGAAGGAGAGTGGACAAGACACTCTAGGCAGAGAAAACATGACTAAGGGATGAGTCCCGCGGTGGGAGGCAGGCAGGGAAACTGACAACCAGTTTTGCTGGTCTCGTGAAGGACTTTGTATTGGATTATGCTGGCGATGGGGACCCCTGAAGGGTTTTGAGTGGGAAAGCAGCAACCACGTAAAGACTTCGTTTTGCTTTAAGTAATCCCCAGGAGAGTGTTTGGGGGTGAGACTGGAAGGTTTTTGTTCTTTTGTTTTGTTTTGTTTTCTGTTTTTTGTTTGTTTTTACTTTATTTTTTCAGTGATCCAAGATTCACTGTTTATGCTCCACACCCAGTGCTCCATGCAATCCGTGCCCCCCTTAATACCCACCACCAGGCTCACCATCCCCCCACACCTACCTGCCATAACCCTCAGTTTGATTCTCCGAGTCCACAGTCTCTCATGGTTCGTCTCCTCTTCTGATTTACCCCAATTCACTTTTCCTTTCCTTCTCCTAGAGTCCTCCATTTTATTTCTTATGCTCCACAAGTAAGTGAAACCATATGATAATTGACTGTATCTGATTGACTTATTTCACTCAGCATAATCTCCTCCAGACCCGTCCATGTTGATACAAAAGTTGGGTATTCTTCGTTTCTGATGGCTGAGTAATATTCCATTGTATATATGGACCACATCTTCTTTATCCATTCGTCTGTTGAAGGGCATCTCAGCTCTTTCCACAGTTTGGCGATTGTGGACATTGCTGCTGTGAACATTGGGATACACATGGCCCTTCTTTTCACTAAATACCCAGTAGTGCAATTGCAGGGTCATAGGGTAGCTCTATTTTTAATTTTTTGAGGAATCTCCACACTGTTTTCCAAAGTGGCTAAACCAGCTTGCATTCCCACCAACAGTGAAAGAGGGTTCCCCTTTCTCCACATCCTCTCCAACACTTGTTGTTTCCTGTCCTGTTGATTTTGCCATTCTAACTGGTGTAAGGTGGTGTCTCAGTGTGGTTTTGATTTGAGTTTCCCTGATGGCTAATGATGATGAACATTTTTTCATATGTCTATTGGCCATTTGTATGTCTTTGGAGAAGTGTCTGTTCATGTCTTCTGCCCATTTTTTGACATAATTATCTGTTTTTTGGGCATTGAACTTGAGAAGTTCTTTATAGATCTTGGATATCAGCCTTTTGTCTGTAGTGTCATTTGCAAATATCTCCTCCCATTCCATGGGTTGCCTCTTTGTTTTGTTGACTGTTTCCTTTGCTGTGCAGAAGATTTTTATCTTGATGACATCCCCAAAGTTCATTTTTGCGTTTGTTTCCTTTGCCTTTGAAGAAGTGTCTTGAAAGAAGTTGCTGTGGCTGATTGGAAGTTAAAACATATTGGAAGCAACAAAGAAAGACATTAGATGAGGAAGGAGGGATTTCAAACAGTGGCAGTGGTAGGAATTAGGACAGATGGTATAGGGTGTGAAGGAGAAGGGGAGAAAGAACCATGCAGAGAGATCCCTGTCTTCGACTCCTGGGTGGCATCAGGATGGATGCGCAATGTTTGGCAGAGCTCTTGCTAACCTGACTCGTGTGTGAAATGCTGGGCAAGGGATTCGACTTCCCCAAAGTCCATATAAAAGTCTTCATATAAAAGTTTAGAAAAATAATCGTGACCCTTACCTCACTGATTTTATGGAGTTTAAAGTCAATCACATGTTAACACACCTCCTAACTTGTGTAGAACAGGGCCAGTGGCATTTTTTGTAGTTACCATCACTGTATTTCTATTGGTCAACATCCTTGGTGAAGTTCTTTGGATTTCAAGTTTCCACGTTATCAGCCCCAAATCGCCCGCACGGCTGGATGACTTTATTGACACAGTCATGCTATAATTAATCAGACAGACACAAGAAAGTAGAAGGAACCATCTGAATAATGGCACCCTGAATCTTGGTGCTCTGACATTTGGCAGTTCCTGTGTGGATTTGGCTCCTGAGATAGGTTTTCTAAAGTTCCATATTTGCGAATGGTACTATCCTTCTTTTCACAGTGTTGCCAGGGGAGTACTAAGCTAACCCCTACGGTACCTATTGTAAAAAGTCTGAATTCACCACCTGCTGCCATTGCATAGGTCTTAGCAGGGTGGTAACATGTGGAGCAGCGTAATAAGTGGCTCCCTCAAGTGTGTCTGTCTTGCAGAGTGAGCTCTCATCCAACTAAGATGTATTGAGCATCTACTTAGTGGTGACTCAGCTCTGATGAAGACTAATGTGCACCGTGCTTCAAGAATAAAAGCTAGAACACCAAGAAATTGTGGAAATCCTACAAAGGATGGGGCAAATGGTGCCCTGTGGGAGTGATAAGGAGGAAGAGATTATTCTGAGGAGTCAACTAATAAACTCACAGCTAGTTTGAACTGTTCTGCTTCCTTGAAGTTATAACCCCACCCCCCAACACTCATACAAACACTGTGTGAAGAGAGCTGACACAGGAAGCTACAGTGAAATGGCCTTGAACTTGCTTCCAGGAGCCTGACAAAATTCATGTTCTTAAGTTTAAATTGCTGAAGCGGGATTCAAGATATGGATGTTTGAGGATGCCAAAGACCCAATGTAATCTACTTGACTATAGGCATTTGATTCTGCAAAATTTTTAATCTTTTTTTGGTTTACAACCTTTAATATTTTCCAAAGAAGACTTCAATATGCAATCTTTGGAAGGTTCTTCCTAATCTCTTCTTGCAACCTACAGCTCTTCCCTCCAAAAGCAGGGAGAACCAGGAAGTTCTCAATGAGAGACCATTCACAGTCTAACTCTGTGGGTTCCAGTTAAACCTACTTAAGCCATGGATGTCCAGTGTAGTAGGAAACTATCTCAATGTCAACCCTTAATCATACATTAGTAATTAAACAGAAGACTTCATGCATTTTGATTATACATGTGTAAACTAGTATAGCTACAAAATGTAATTACATTCCTATATAAGTTATTCATATTCTTAAAGTTTTCTATTTCTAAAATATCACAACTTTTTTTTCCCCCTAGAACCTAGAAGAGGACTAGTGGAAAGGGAAGTGGAGAAGGGTATTTTTACTTAGAGAAAGTGGAGAAGCTATTACCAAAGAATAAATGCTATAATCTCTCCTGGTTTGGTTTTAGAAAGGACTTCAAGGGCTTTCTGAGTCACTCCACTCACTGACCATGTAGGAAAACCTGTTCTTTCCTTCCTGTGTAAACTCTGCGGGGTGCCACAGTTACCCCCAATCCAACCAGTTTTTGAGCACAGGTGCAAACTTTTCTTCACCTCTTTTAACTCTTAACAGTGGATGATTGGGAATAATGCAGATAATGATTTGGAGAATTCTAACCTAGCTCTCAAGGGTCAAAATATGGTCAAGGTCTGGAGTGAACATACGTTTAAAGACAATACATTTGTGTACGAGTCGAAATTAGAGAAATTTCACTCATAGCTTGAGATTTTCGTTGGCAACACAGAGAAGAGATATTAAGTTTTATAAAACCATGGAATTGAGCTCTAATAGCACATAGTCTTCAAAAAGTGACAGAAGAAGAAGACAGAACAGCCACAACAACATACACATACCTTCCGGGGGTGCCACCAGCCTCAGAGTCCCTTTGGTACTGACAAGTAGCTAAGGATGTTGAGAGCAGTATCTTAGGCCAAGCCTTGCTATAAAATTTGGTCTTACTGTAAACATACTGTCACTTCTTTTTCAGTTTAACCAGCTTTAACTATGAGTCTTTTAATCAATTTATTATATTTATTTTATTTCATCTTTTATGGTAAAACATTTACCAGATATGTTGTAGATTTCAGCCTGGTCTACACCCAACTAACCTAGTCTGTAGCCAAAAAAAGGGAACATTTGTTTTTAGCAGCTCATGAAGCAAATTTGAAGAACTAGAAATAGTATCCAAGATTATAAAGTGTAGCTATCACTGTAACCCAAAGGTAACGTTTCAAGAGGTCAAGTGCGAAGAGAAGGGCTGACCACAGTGCCATGTTGTTGACCTCATCCCTGCACAGAGAGACGTTCTCAGCTGAGCACACAAATACTCGTGTCTTCCTAATGCATGTGTTTCTGTGTGAACAATTCTCTTTCCCATGGTCTGCCCAGTTGATAGATGAAGTTATTGTAAGACTAAAGTTGTTTCATTATACACATTTTATTTTTAATTGAGATGGAATTTAACACTAGCTCCTGAGTGGAGAAGTCTTTCTTGTCAGCCACTTTAAAAAAGTTCATGCGTCTGATTTGTTTGGTTTTCTTTTGGTTTTTGGTCTATGATGAAAATACTTCAATGCGTGACCTCAAAACCATGTCTCCTATTAGGTTTTGTGCTTCGTCAGCGACTAATCGTATTAACAAATGGTCATATTAGAAGCAGCATCGCAATTTTCAAGAATAACACATTCCCCTTTGTTAGACCTTTTAATAAATATAAGGATTTACTTAAACCTATTTTGCATTAATCAAGTGATTGGCATGTCCGGGGTCATCTTATCCTGGGCAGGTCGGACCATCCAGCATACTTGAAAGAGAAGCTGTCCTATCATATGCAAAAGAGCCCTTGCCAAAATCAGCTCCTGTTTTCTCCCCTCATTTAGAATTAACTGCAGAGTCAGTGCCACTAAGAGAGCTATTTGAAAAACATCCTTTTCTACCTTATAATAAAAATGGTAATTTTACTGTCGGAAAATGTTACTAAACTTGGCATCCGTCTAGAACAGCTCCTTTTGCACAAGCTTGTGAGTTTAGCAAACAACAAGGTAGATTAGTCTCCGAGGAATAAAGAGAACCTAGTTGTGTTGTGGTAGTAGACAGAAATATTGACCCAAAGATAATTGTTCTCTCTCTGAGGTCCCTGATATTTGCCTGTAGGTGAATATCATAACCTCATAGAGTAGAATATCAAGGTCGATAGGACAGTACATTCTTCGGAGCATAAAACATTGGCTTCGCAGGAATAAAAAACCCTGTTTCCATTAGTAAATTGAGCATCATTGTAACATGACTAATTTTGAAAAAAAAAGTAATTATTTTAATTTGGTGATTATCTTGAATCACTGGGATGGCATTTGTCATTATTCTGTTTTTGTTTTTTTTTTTAAGATTTTATTTATTTATTTGACAGAGAGAGATCACAAGTAGGCAGAGAGGCAGGCAGAGAGAGAGAGGAGGAAGCAGGCTCTCTGCTGAGCAGAGAGCCCAATGTGGGCCTGGATCCCAGGACCCTGAGATCATGACCTGAGCCAAAGGCAGAGGCTTAACCCACTGAGCCACTCAGGCACCCCTGTCACTATTCTTTTTACACACGTTTACCTACGTGGGTATCTGCCCCCAGATGTTGCTTTGATCCTCAAGGAATGCTGTCAAGTGGAGTTTTACTTCCTTTTTAATTTTCTGTACTGTAAATCTTTTGATATATCAGTTGAGAAGAGTTTAATGTCCTAATTTATAAACAAATGAACACCATGCTGTTATTTCGGGTAGTGTACCAGATATCACACTCTAAAAAGTTCTCATTGCCTTTTATTTCCTCTCTGTCAGATGGGTACTGTCTGGGTCTATTTGATGTTCTTACTCATGACAAAGGCTGAAGTGTATTTTCAGGTAGGCATTGCGAAATAGAGCTTATAATAAGTTCCAGTCATCTGTATTGTCAGCAGCAAGGGCTGAGTTGCTGTATGTGTTTTTAATTGGAGGGTCGTAAAATCAGAATTGCCTGCTCAAATTTACTTTTAAGCCATTTCCGAAGAAGGTTAGAGATTTGAGGGGTTTAAAAGAATGTGTGGAATCAGGTAAGAACAACGTGGAGGCGTCATCTCAGCTCTCCTTTCCAACAATTGCTCCTGCCCTAAAGTTTGTACAAGTCTCTTAACGGCTTCATTTGTACATCTATAGAAATGTAAACAGTAACTCCCGGGATCCTTGTGCAGCACAGATAGTGTATTATATACAAAAGTGTTTTTTAAATTGCGAGATGCTATGTAAATGATGGGCGCTATTGTGATTCCTCCTCTAGCGAAATCCCTCTATAGCTTGTTAATATTCCTGAAGGTTCTGAGCTTTATGGCTTTCTACTTTGTGAAGCAGTGAATTCATCTGTGCCTAGTTTTCCAGCTTTCACCATGTGGGTTGCCCACTACCTGGAGACCCATGGAATTGGGCGATGCCCTTTATCCTTTGCTATCTTACAAGTGTGAAACATCTCAGTCTTGTTTGATTAGATTGGAAGTATGGAAATAATTCTTGAAACTGTGAGAGACATATCATGTCACACCATGGAACTGTATCGAAGGAGACATAGCTAAGTGATATCTGTGAAGTCTGAAAATGCCACGTTTCTCAATTACCAGAGATATTTGGTAGTTTGTTAAAACTAAATAAATGGAAGGTGATTTTTGTGAGGAGTATTACATAAATTTCTTCTTTCTGTCTATACCTCTTAATCTTCTTATTTGTTGAGATATCAGATATGTGTGTGTGTGTATTTAAATATATATATATATTTTTTTTTTTTGGAAGCTTGTGCTCATAATTAGTCAGCACTGCTAAGCATACGTGGCTGTGCACCCAGCAAGCCCAGATACCCTGTGGACAGGGATCTAAGGAGAAACAGAGATGAGGGAGCCTAGCACCCGAACAGGCAGAAAAACACAAAACCACCCCAAGGGCAGACTAGCAGCAAGGAAGAGGAAGAAAAGACTTGGGGAGACTAATCCTCCAGAACGGTATTCCTCCCCTTTAATGTTAGGTGTTTCTCTCTCTTCAAGGTAGGATTCTCCTCTCCTTCTCCCTTCCGCCATCTTTCCTCAGATGATTTGCCCACTGTTCCTTGCCTCCTTCCTCACCACTGGGCTTCCCTCTGTCTGTTCCCCTTCCTGTCTTTTCCTTCCATCCACAAATGTCAACTAAGCCCCCACCCTACCGGATTAACAGACCAGGAGCATGCAGAAATGAATGAGGAAAGGTTCCCACCTTCGGTGAAATCACCGTGCATTGTGGGGAAAGCCACATTTCCAAACAATGTCCATTTATGTGAGAAGCACAACCGCATAGCAGGGGCACCCAGCTCTGCCTAGGGTGGGAGCCAGGGGGAGTGGGGACACGTGAAGACACTAGTGGCCACAGTGTGTGATCCAAGGGGGTCCTGTGGGAGTTTTCAGTCTCCATGTCACTTGGCTGACTCTCTGGCAACTTGTGACAGTTTGAGGTCTTTCACTCTCTTCCAAACTTTTTTTTTGTGTTTTATTTGGGGGGGTGGTGGGGGTTGTTGTTGTTTGTTTGTTTCTTTGTTTTTGGTGGGGGTTTTTGTTTGTTTGTTTTGCTTTTTTCTGTAATTGGTTTAACATTCTAAATTATTCTAAATCCATCTTATCTTCATACTACAGAGAATGTGAATGGTAAGCACTCAAAAATGTTTATTCAAATCCAGTTTGTTGAAACGGATTAGATTCTCTCTATTGAACATCTATTAATTCACGGTGAGTTAATTTTTCTCTATAGAAGATTTGCCCAAGGGGCAAAAATCCAGTGAACTAAAAGCCAATATTGATAGGACATTCTGATCTTTAAAGAGGACCAGTTGATTTAATTTCCCTCTACTTGGTCCTTGAAATGAAGAAATGGTTTTCATTATCCTGTAGGTTTGAAAAAACAAAGAGTCCTTCAAACACTCAACCTTAAAAATTGTTCCTTTTTAAGTTCTTGAGAGTTGTAGAAGAATCCTTTCTCAATAAAATAATCGCTGATTTCCTGAAAATGTCTCCTAAAATTTTAGACATTTTCATACAATGGAATGGAAGCCTATGGAGCCATTCATTCATTCAGGTTAAGTATCATATCATACTATTTTAATAGAACACATCTGTAGGACTCAGGTCTCAGACCCGCTGTGATGGTGACCATCGGAAAAGATGGCGCCCAGCGGAAGGTTTTTAGGGCTCACCTTGCTGCTCATCCATTCACTGTCTGCTCTGAAATCCCTGCCTCTGAAACCTGTGTGGGGCCCTGTGGGTTAGAGCAGAGCCAGGAGCAGAACACATGAATGCCATCTAGGATTCAAAAAAATCAGTAAGTGGGGATGCCTGGGTGACTCAGTGGGTTAAGCATCTCCCTTTGGCTCAGGTCATGATCTCAGGGTCCTGGGATGGAGCCCCGCATCTTGCTACCCGTGCTCATGCTCTTTCCCTCTCTCTCTCTCACAAATAAAGAAAGAAAATCTTTTTTAAAAAATCAATAAATAGGGGTGGTTGGCTGGCTCAGTCAGGGGAGTATCTTAATCTCAGTGTTGTGAGTTCAAGCCCCACATTTGGTGTAGAGATTACTTAAAAAAAAAAAAACTAAAAAAAAATCAATAATGTAAGACATGAAACTTGTATAATTAAATGTGTTTGTGACACAATGTGAAGAAAAAAATGAATTCTGATTATAGGACTTAGATGGTCATTGGGAAATTTAAAAAAAATATAGTACTTTTATGTCAAACATGAAACCATGTGATCTAGTATCTTTATCAGTGTGAGCAATCATTTTGTAGATCTATAAGAAGTCTTTATCATCAAGATGAATTTAAATTGAGCTAACTTCTAAAAATGTTATTTCTTAATATTTGCTTTATTCATTTTTATTCCTGATAATCTCACCTGTTCTGCTGTCATCTGATCTTGCCTCCATCAAGAACTAATTCAAGTGGAATATGAAACACTACCATTAAAAATTTTGAAACAAACTTACTGATGATCCTTCCTGATAATTATCTTTTTTTTTCACAACCTCTATTTTGACAGTATATTTAATTTTATTATTAAACAAAAATAATAACTTTGATCTCTTTTCTGTTCTTTATGCATCCATTTAGCGTAGGGACCCTTTCATTCTCTCTTTACCGTGTCTGAGTTAGCTTGGAAAACTAGCCTCAATGTCTGTAACATGCTTTATGTTCCTTAAAATTCGACCTTCTATCTTTTACAGTTTCTTATCACTAGCCAGAGACGAGATACACTGAGAATTCATTACAGAGGCCTCTAGCCACACAAGATTAGATGAATGCTGTTAGGTAGGAGGAAATAGAGAACCTATCATGGATCTGTTGTGCACAGAGTTTCTTCTGTTTCACGTATTCAAAATTCTCTCAAATTAGGTGGAAACTCTGAGTAACAGCACGTTCATTCTTGCCTTAGTGGAGGAGGCTGAATATTGGTTTTGATCCACATCCTAACCCAGGACTTCAGGAGAGAGAGGGGTTATGACCACTTTTTTCTTTGGGTTTCTCCTCTATGTTCAAATAATAAACCATAAATCAAGGCCAGTGTTTATCTGACTTTGTAGTACAATGTCCCTTTAGGATCTTAAAATTTATTCCTGCAAAGTGACAATGGTTAAACTCAGGAAATTCACACACACACACACACACGCACACACACACACACACGCACACACACACACACACACGCACACATACACGCACACACACACGGTAGCCATGGGAATGATGGAAACCCAAGGTACACACAGTCTTTGGAAGCCCAGTGTACATTCCTGAGAACACAGGAGTGAAGAGAGGCAAACACCAGCTCACGATTGCTAAGGAGATACTTTGGTCCTCACACGTAGTCCTGCAGGTGGTATCTTCTCAAATACCGGAACACAAAGGGATTTTGAGTCATTTTGCTGAGAATCGCGTAGGACCATCATTACGGTTGCTCTAGTAGTCACTAGTAGTCATAACAATACTTACCTGGTTTGCTCATATACAGAGGTAAGGGCATGTGCTTGCTGGAAACTCATTTTATGTTATTTCAAGCAACTATCCAGACAATTGATAGGTAGGCAGCTTCAGTCTGCCTCAGCCATGAACATTTTATGAAAACTAACAGATCAAGGCATTAATGGGGTCTGGAGGCTGAAAAGCAAAATTCTATGTGTCTCTGATTTTTGCCCAACTGTAATTTGACAAGTACTGTTCAACAGCTCATGTCTATATATTTTTTTAAGGTTTTATTTATTTATTTGACAGAGAGAGAGAGAGAGAGATTACAAGTAGGCAGAGAGGCAGGCAGAGAGAAAGAGAGGAGGAAGCAGGCTCCCTGACAAGCAGAGAGCCTGATGCGGGCCTCGATCCCAGGACCCTGAGATCATGACCTGAGCCAAAGGCAGAGACTTTAACCCACTGAGCCACCCAGGCGCCCTCATGTCTATATTTCTGACCAGTTTTTGCATTTGCATTGTTTTGTGCGTGCATATTTTATCTTCTAGCTGCAAACAATGGGACCGCCGTGTCTCTGAGGAGTCTGATAAGTTCTGTTGTGCATTTGCAGAGATGGCACTGTGTTTCCACAAACCACCACTGAAAATTTTGCTTTGGCTTTAACCAAGAATTTAAAAAACATGCATTGAATATTTGATGGAAATGCCTATGGAACCATTAATTAGTAAAGACTACTACAGTAGAGACAAACATATTGAACTTCTTGTCCTAACACACTGCAAATAATTTTAATTTCTATGAGCCTTTCCTTATTAGATAAAAAAGCTATGCTAATCTCTAGTTAAGTGTGTCATATATAAAACTGGTTATGACTATACTTTGATTACTGTCATTACCTCTGTCTACTCTAAGCGGCCAAGGTTAACAGGTTTACCTGATGGAGAAAGGATAGCATTATCCAGTCTAATAAGTAAAATATTTAGATTTCATTGTCCTTTATCACCAAGAAGATCTTCAACCTGTTGCTAGTTCCAACTGAATTTTTCCCTCAGCATTTCAACAATCAAAATTCATTTCTTCATATTTAATATTTATTTCTAATCTCCAGAATGATTCTTAAGTGTTTTTCTTAGCCTTTTCTAATGTTTTCCTTTTATGTTTGACCATTTTTTGTTAAGGTATGTTTACTTTGCCCCTGATACCTCCCTCCCTGTGTCTTTATCTTCCTACCTTATAAATAATCTTTATTATAATAATATCAGCTTTCATTTGTTATCATGGATAATCTCATTTAAATCTAAAAAATATATTTAGGTATTATTTCCATTATTTTATGTATAAGAAAACAAAAGTTAAAAAATGCTAGGTTGGGGCGCCTGGGTGGCTCAGTGGGTTATAGCCTCTACCTTCGGCTCAGGTCATGATCCCAGTGTCCTGGGATCGAGCTCCGCATCGGGCTCCCTGCTCAGCGGGGAGCCTGCTTCCTCCTCTCTCTCTGCCTGCCTCTCTGCCTACTTGTAATCTCTTTCTTTCTGTCATATAAATAAATAAAATCTTAAAAAAAAAATGCTAGGTTGTTCCCATTTTCATGACCAGAAGAAGAAAAAGTCAAGATTTTTATTCGATTTCCCTAGCGAACAACTTTGATATGAGTTCTTATAAAAAATTAGCTATCCTTATGTGTAATACTAACCATAAGGGTAACATATATTTTCAACCAAATTATAAAGGAAGCATACTCGACCAAGGTCTAAAAATAGCCCAGCTCTTAGTCAGTCTGGACTACTGCACAGAGTGTATTGTGATGCACGTTGTTTACACATTCGTTCCTACGCCTCCTTGCAGATTTCAGGGTTTTCCTCTTTGCACTTGCAACCCAGCGCTTGGCACAGAGAATACCGTCATTGCAGATGTCACCACTAATTCGTGGCTTCCTTATACCTGGACAAGGAGGAGGAAGAGGGGACGGTGACTAGTTTCAGTAAGGCAGGCCATCCCTCTGCCAGAACTGATGTAGGACCCCCCCCCAAAAAAAAAAAGTTGGCTAAATTACGACATTGACATAGATTCAGGGGAGGAACATGCCACAAACGTGAGGGTTTCTTCGGTGAGTTACACAATGCCAATAAGCCTGCATTGTCTGTTCACGTTGCAGCATAAACTTAGCTTTGGAAGCAAAGCGACTTCTGTCAAAATCTTTCCTTAATAATACTGCTTGACATTCACCATACTCTGCAATTTTAGTGACCATGATATAACCTTTGCAGAATAGAAGGAACTATTCCATTTTCCCATGTATTCCTGTTGTATATCTACAGATATTTAGACGTCTCTCTAACCAACTGACTGTCTGTCTACCTGATATGTCTATAAATTACTCCTTACACTGATACGCACTTTATTTTGTGCGTTTCTGGACCGACTGTACAGAGCATTTCAACATGTACCTTTATTAACAGTTTGATTTCAAACATGGTGACACGTGAATATGGAAGGTACAAGTCTTGTTGAAATGCTCATTAGCTTGTCATGGATTATAAAAATAAAACATTTAGCTTAGGGATGAACGTCGACCACTTTTCTAGAATAAATTACAAGCCATTGATGATACCTGCTCCAGCGCAAAGATCTTACTTATTGCCAGGTTCTCATTTTAAAATTATATCCAGAAATGGAGAAATGCATAACATGTATTTAACTACCCAGGCTTCTGTTAAAAGTGAAAATGAATGAGTGGCATTTTGCTGTTTAAATAATAGTTTCTATGGATAGACATCATTTTCAGACACTGTACAGAAAAATAAGGATGAAGACCAGATTTATTTTAACCAAAATACCAAAAAAAAAGCAAAAACCCAAGGTCATTTGTATTCTCCTTAGCATCTTGCAATCTAATTTTATCTTCAAAGAATGAATAGTGCCTTGGATGAAATTTTCATATTCCAATAGTTCTAGATGCCAAAATGGTGTATTTCTGCCTTAAAAGAAAATCCGTGACAAATGTTAACATCAACAAATAGACAGTAGACGATTTGTAGAAATGCAGTTGACCCTCAAAACAAAGTTTGGGGATCTGCATGTGATGTATCCCCTGTTTCTGATGAATCGAGAACGTGGTGCTTCCTACTTTTTTATGCCATCAAGAGCAGATTCTGATTGAAATTATTACAATTGTGTAATAATTTATTCTTTTTACAACTGCATTGCCAGTTCTGATTCCATGTTCTCTTGCAGGAGATGCAGTGGATGAAAAGGTCTGTCTTACCTCTCATTTTACATTCTCTCTCCCCAGAGAACTTGTAAAATTCTCGCTCTTGCCTGTGAAACCGATCTTTACGTGGGTATGCAATTCCATCAACCTATGAGGACATTTTCCCCACAGTTTAAACACAGAAGAAATAAAGTAACATGAAAAATAATGCTTAACGAATGTCCAGAGTTGGTCATAAACATGTTTTGAAGAGGATTCCTGGCTTGATTGTGCACTCACCCCCAGGAATAGTGGGGGGGGCAGGGAGGGAGCTGGCATACGGGAAGGTTAATGAATGTGATCAGGATACTCCCTTGAAGGAAAAGTAGGAGTCATCAGGTGGAAATGAAGGCGCTACCAGACATCACAATGTAAGAAGTTCTTTATAAATCCAGTCCCTTTGCATCCTATACTTTGTCCAACCATCCCACACTCAACTGTAAAAAATTCCACCTGCTTGCATTGGCACTCTTTTTATCTCACTTTTAGGGCTTTTGATAAGTTATACTCCCCATTTGTCTGGAATGGTCATCCCTATTTCCACCTTTAAATGGATAATCATCCACCGAACTTAGAAAACATTCTTTGGGGGCTTTATAAAAGTTCCCAAGGATTAGAACAAGTCAGAGGCTCCATGGCCAAAAGAATCATTGACACTTGATTCTTACAGCAGGTAGAGACCCTTCAGACCAAAGCATGATGCCTTCTCTACGAATTAGACCTGAGATTCACAAAGACTGAGTAATTAGTTCTTTTATTTATGATCCATCACTGTACCTACTACAGAATGTGAATGTCTCTATGTTCAATTATATAGAATAACATGTTATATATATTCTATATCATCGGTGCATATAATATCGATTACAGGTGTGTGTGTGTATGTGTGCGTGTCTCTCTATCTAGGGATAGATAGCAGTAAAAGTCCTCATTTGAGTTGATATCTCTTTCTCCCTAACTTTGTAAAGGCAGGGAGACTTAATTACAAGGAGAAGACTGTCACATGACTTGTTCTGGTTTGAACTGATAGATAAAACACTCCCATTACCTTTACTTTACTATCTCCTCCTTCCCAAAATCCCACTAACATGAAAATAATGGCCATGAAAAATTATCTTTTTACAAAGTCATAAATCTACAAGGGCACACAAAATGGGGGAGGCTGGAATACAGTTTTACAGGTTAGAGGACAAGGTCGATGGTGGTGGATCTGGAAAGACCAAGGAGAGTCGGATGCTCTTCAGATAGCACACTGATTTGCCTCAGGGAACTCAAAAGGTTCAGGAATTCGCATAATCAGAACCTTCTGAAGGCGAGGATGATGGTGAGGTAGAATGAAAGAGGTGATTGAAAAAAATTTTTTACAAGGAAGTAGAACTTAATAACTTCGTCCACCCTGAGCAGCCGGCAGGCCCTTTTGCATCTTAGAAGGCTACATGCTTATTCTTTGGTGAAGGTAAAACACACGGGGTCTTGGGACTAGAAGAGCTTGGTATAATTGGGTATTCTACAAGAATAAAAATAGGGAAATGGAAGTGTTAATGAAGACAGATCCCTGACTCCTAGTTTAAGGCTTGAGCCCTCCAGCAGGAGAGAGTCTGAGCCACTCAAGAGAAAGAAGCAAAGAGAAGGTACTGAGGCTTCTTTAGTGAAGTGGACAAGGTGGGCTGCCCCATAGTGCATCCATGATGATCAAGCATCCTCCCTCCCTCCACAGACACTCACAAGTTCCCATCATCTTTTTAACCCCCACACGTTCAAGGATGAGCAGACTGCCAAAGAAATCCTCCGGAAGTGGAGACGAGAGACCTGCCCTGGCAGGGAGCAAAGTAAATGTTTGTGCAGAAGCTGACAATGTGCAAAGGATGAGCTGAGCACCTGAGTGTGGATCCGAATCAGCTCCTGAAACCACTGCCGGCCAGGCCCCACCTCCAGAGCTCAGTCCAGGAGGTCTGGCGGGGGGGGGGGGAGGGGGGGGGG
>LNAC01000093.1:299125-335180 GCA_002007465.1 Ailurus styani | reverse complement strand
GGGTGGGGGGGGTCCGAAACTGGCAGCTCTAATGCTTTCCCCAGTTATGCTCATGCTGCTTGTGCTGGGGTCCCGCTCTGAGAACGAGTAGTTTACCGCTTTCTTGAGAGCGATGCCCCACCTGGTCAGGTCGCATTTCAAAACCCAAGTGTTGAAGGAAGGGAAGTATTTATTATTTCTGGGAGAAAGGGTTGCATGATTGTATGTATGCTGACTTTTTAGAGAGAAAGGAGCCGTCTCCAGGAATCTGAAGTATTTGATTGATGATAAACACTAAAAATCTGATAAGGAGAGGGAAGGAAACAAAATACGAAGGTCTCACAGGACTCCTGCAGCATCATTGATGGATGAGGGCAGAAGGGGAGCTTTCGCTGGTCTCCGTGCTCCACCTCGGAGGGCACAGCATGCTTGCCCCAGCCCTGGCCATCCAGCAGGAGATTCTCCCCCGCCCAGGGGGCCTCAGCTGGGGTTCCTGGGTCCCTGGGCCCAGCACGGTATCCTGAGAACGCCACACTATCCTTTGCTTTGTTTCCGGCGCATTCTGGGTGGTGTCAGGCGAGGTCAGGCTGTGTGCACTAATGCCCAAGCTTGGGAAGCTCCACCAAGGTCTAGACCATCCCCTGGCACATTTGTCCATGGACTCACATGAGAATTCTGATGAATTTTATAGTGGAGGACTCTCCCAGGGCCTCTTTGTAAATGTCTCCCATGTACCTAAAACCCACAGTGGCCATCTAGTTGGGTTTGACTGGTCTCACTTCTTTTCCACCTACAAGAAAACACTAAATAATGCATTACCTCCTTCCTTTTTGATATGGGGAGTAAGTCTGCCTGAAAATGAGGGAATTGTTTTTGTGTTTTGACCCTACCCAGCTAAATAGAGGATGTACGTGGAATCATAACGCTTTAAATTGAAAAAACACTAATTTTGAGACACCGCTCACTGTCCGTGAGCTCTCCGGCATCACGCCGCCCTGGCCCAGGGCTCTGTGGCCCCCTTACAGTTTCACCGCTTTTTGCTAGCACTTCCCTGCAGGGATGATTCACGGTGATCTCTTGTCCCTCAACTTCTTAAAGGAAATGCTTTTTTACTTATTTTTCCCCCTTTTTCCATAGTTGTTTTATGTTTGTGGGTGTGTGCATCATGGATCTCAATCTGTGATACTATGTAGAACAAAGATGTAAAAATCAAATAATATTTTTTAAATATACATTTATTTGAGAGAGTGTGAGCAGGTCCAGAGAAGGGGCAGAGGGAGAGGGAGAAACAGACTCCCTGCTGAATGCAGAGCCTGCTAGGACTCAATCCCAGGACCCCGACACCTGAGCCACCGAGGTGCCCCAAAATGAAATAACATTTTAATTATTAATTTTCTCTATAGATCAGAAATTTCCTTTGAGATTATGAAACTTTATTTTGGGAGGTTCACATATAATCCAGTTATGTATATTTTTTGAATGACAGTTGATACACAATATTACATTAGGTTAAGGTGTACCATGTAGTGGTTCTACATTTACATTCATTCAGGGGGAACATCTAGTTACCCCCTGTCACCACATAAAGTCGTAACATTGTTGACTGTATTCTTTATGCTGTGCATTATATTTGCATGACTTAATTTATTTTGTAACTAGAGGTCGGTACCTGTTAATCCCCTTCACTTACTTCCCTTGCCCCCTAAACTCTCCCCTGCTCTGGTCATCAGTAGTTTCCTGTATCTACGAGTCTGTTTCTGTTTGGTTTGTTCATTTTTGTTTCATTTTTTAGATTCCACCTATCAGTGAGGTCACATGGTATTTGTCTGTGTCTGACTTATTTCACTTGGCGTAATAGCCTCCAGGGCCACCCACGGACGGTATCACAAATGGCAAGATCTCAGTGATTTTTTACTCGATGGCTGAGCGATATTCCAATGTTTGTACATATCACATCTTCTTGATCCATTCATCATCAGTCAGTGGACACTTGGGTTGCTTCCGTATCTGGCCCATTATAAATAACGCTGCAACAAACATAGGGGTGCATTTTGAATTAGTGTTTTCATTTTCTTTGAATAAACACCCAGAAGTGGAAATGCTGCATTGCATGCTAGTTCTCTTTTTAATTATTTGAGGAACCTCCATACTGTTGTCCACAGTGGCTGCACCAGCTTCCATTCCCACCAAGAGTATCACACTTGGAGAAGCATTAAATATTAAAAGAATTACGGGGCGATGGTCACTGTGTTTCTCCTTTCTTCTCTTCTTCTTCATTTTTCCTCTTCTCCCCCACCTTTTTTTTTTTTTTTGAATCCACATCTTTCTGAGGCTATTTATAGGGATGTATCTGCTTCTGGTATTAACCTGTAACACTATCTGTGAAACATTTATCAACTTAACATATTTAAAATCTACAACCTCTCCAAGATTGACAGCACATTTCTGTGATTAACTAACTGCCACCTCAGCTCTACAGTTGCCTTTCCGTATGTAGCCAAGTGAGGTGTGTGTGCCGGCATGGTCTGCTTCCGTGTTCTCCATCTTTCCATGTGGGCACCGATGGGCCATTTTTCTATTTCCAGTCGCAGTCGTGTTATCAGTGCGATTACATACAGAGAAATCCATTCTCTGTGACTCCTCAACACTCATAACTCCGTGACAATTACTACTCCTTGTTAATTCTACTTCCGTAGTTCTAGCCATGCACAGGTCTGTGTAATGCTAGGATTTCACATAGACTCTTGTCCTTGATAAACTTTATAGCTCTGATTCCTGAGGAACTGCCTTTCTTTCTTTAGACCACGTTTTGATTCTCTGTGAACGCTGTTACAGAGGTGGCAGAAGCTTACATCGTGTGGCTCTTTCATGGGAAAATGCGTCTTTCACTTAAAATTCCCCAAAGTGGCACTTCTACGGGTTGTGCCACATAACCTTGCCCAGTGGCGGCCACGCAGGTCACCCTTCACGGCTTCACCCAACTGAGTGTGGTGGTAAGAGGCTCCGTAACCGTGTCTGTGTAGATGAGCTCTATGTTGTGTGAGGTTTGCTGTGTCAAGAACGTTGGGCCAGCACAGGACAGTTAACCGGCATGGGAAACCCTACTGCTGCTTTCTGTTTCTATCTGAGGTGGCTTACTCAGTCTCTCTGCCCTCATTTTTACAAGGGAACTGTGATGAGCTACTTTCTGGGGTTGATGTGAACATCCCAGATGACAACTTCAGTGCACAGCCTGGTGAGTTGTATGCGTTAAATACGTAGTACTTCCTGCTTTTTCTTCTTGGCTTAAAAATCCCAGACTGCTTGAACCTTGGAGCTGTCTCATGACCAGCGCATCTATAAATAACCGATGTCAACCAACATGAGAGATTAAACCAACAAGCATTCCCTTCTAATATGAATGGAATCGAATCAGACAAGATACTGTGGAGTCGCCACACATGTGATCAAGTCTGACTTTCAGGGAAATGACTGAATTAGCATAATTGTACAACAGGTATTCCTGATATCCCACATTATAAAATATGATATCTGTATCTATCATTTATTTATACATCTTGATAAAATTATTTTAAAGGAATGTTTGGACCCACAATGAAGTAGAAGCTCATACATTTTAGATTGTCATTAATGATTTTAAAAAAAATCATGATGATCAGTATATATATATATTTATATAGGTATATATATATATATATATATATATATCAGCATTATTAAATGGTCTCTTAAAATCACAAATCCTGGGGTGCCTGGCTGCCTTCAGCTCAGATCATGATCTTATGGGTCCTGGGATTGAGCCGTGCATTGGGCTCCCTCCTCAGTGAAGAGTCTGCTTCTCCCTCTGCCTTCCAGGGCCCCCTCCATGCTCATGCTTGCTCTCACTCTCTCTCTCAAATAAATAAATAAAATCTTCTTAAAAAATCACTAATCCTTTTATAAAGTCAGGTGATGTGATTCACAATTTTACAGTTGGAGGCTCTCTTCACAAATTTCTTGGGCAGCCAGAATATTCCAAAGGAATCAAAGATCCTTTTTTTCTTCAAAGATAAAGTTAATTTCTATTTAAAAAATTAAGTTAAAAATAGAAAATGACTGATGTTCTATAGTTTCATGACCATATTTTTATTCAAATAGATTCTGTCTTACACTGCCATTTAATTCTAGACTGAAGTGTGTCAGAATGACAAAAACTTGCTTCTACTTTGTCAGTAGAAAATTTTGTCTTTGATTCCTTTAGAATTCCCTCTTCTACTTTTTTTTTTTTTGCTAGATATCTGGGTGCATAATTTAGTTCTGTTGTAAAAAAGATTGATTACATTTTAAGTGATTGCTTCATTTCTATTAACGGATCTGTCATGGCTGTAATTACTTATTATATCCTGAGAAATAGGAACATAGCTACAACCAACACAGTAGAGAAACCTTTGACCGATAGGATGGGCATGTGAGTTTTGTAATTAAAAATACATTAACACACGGACCCCAGTGAGGAATGACACTCTGCTATGTTCCTGGGCCATTAGTCTAGGGTACTTAAGAAATAGACAAAAAGTTCATATTTCCACATATAATTTTCTTATGACATCTCATGGAAAGTGTTACTATTATACACATTTTTGGGCAAACAAGGGTAGAAAGCCTCAAGGAAACCACAAGCCATTTGAAAGTTTCATGCTCACCAGCACAGGGATCCTCTGTGGCTACAGGATACTAAATACACTAATTTGAAAACAACTAGTCTCTTTTCTTCCTCTTCCATCTCTGGGAGAGTTGGTAGGCAGTGGTGAGACCAAATGAGGAAGTCGAGTAAGAGAAAACAGCTTGGATAAACAACTGATACATACAAGGTCAATATATTAGCAGTAGTTGAATGCAGAATATGTTTAGTTTTTTAATAATTGTTTAATAAATAATAATTAAAATGGAAATAATACAGAAGTATATTAAATAAAAGTGAAAGCTCCCCTTTATTCAAAACTCTCTCTACTTACAATCATTGGCAACCATTGTTTTTGTGAAGATATTTCTTTGTACACATCCACAAACATGTAGGGGGATATTTTTAATCATAGGTTATATGTATAGGATGTTGTATGAGTTTGTTCATACTGCTACAAAAGAATAACATAGACAAGTGACTTAAGCCACAGGCACTTATTTTTTCATCGTTCTGGAAGTTGGAAATCCAAGATCAGGGTATTGGCAATGTTGGCTTCTGGTGAGGTCCTCTTTCTGGCTTGCAGATGGTTCTTTCCTGACTTGTCTTCATATACCAGAGAGAATGACCTGGTCCTTCCTCTACACCAATGACTTCATGGAAACCTAATTACCTCTCAAAGGTCCTACCTTCAAATACCATCACATCAGAAGTTGGGGCTTCAACATACGAATTTTGGGTAGATACAAATATTCAACCCAAAACAGATGTGTATATTATCCTGTGACTGGTTTTTTAACTGAAACATGAAAATTTAACATTTTAATGTATAGTAGACCAACCTCTTAAAAAAATGGTCACTTAGTGTCCCCTGGTGCAAATGCACCAATATTTAACTAAAATTTTCTCTGTTGACATGTAGATTTAGCTTGTATCCAGTTTCCTTCCCTTTTTAAGAATGTTGCATTGCCTGTCCATCCATCCATATTCATGGGCCCTTCTTTCATGTGAGAATTTCTTAAGGGTATTTTCTGGAAGTTTGATGGCTGAAACAAAAGTATGTGGTCCAATTCTAATAATTACCAGTTGCTAGTGAAAATCCACCATACACCACTCTACAGTGCTGCCAAGAATCTGTGAAGGACTCTTTTCCCATAATTCAGCACACTCAAGAACGTACCTGCTTTATAATTTGGCCAGTTATATGGGTGGGTGATACAGTACTCCTAATGCACTGCTTTCTTGGTTACTAATGGGATAGAGTAAATCTGTTTGACCCAACACATTTCTGCTATGTCTATTCCCATTCTTATGCTTTGCCCATTTTTTTTATTGGGTTCTGACGTCCTGACTCTTTGGAACCAATTTTTCTCTAGTTTTAAATGAACTCCCTCTATTAGCTTTTGTGATACCCCCCCCAAAACCTGGCCTGTTTCTAAATAAATATTTGGCACCTGTGCATATTCTTTCGAAGATACGTTATATTGTTCCCTGATGTTATGGACTGAATGTTTGTGTTCCCCAAAAATTCACATGTTATCATCCTTCCCTCCCCCACACACACAAGATGATGTCAGGAGGTGTTAGGAGGCCTTTTGGGAGGTGCTGAGGTCAGGATAGTGAAGTCCTCATGAATGGGATTAGTGCCTTTATGAAGGTTACCCCCAAGAGATTCCTTACCATCCTTGCCATGTGAAGACATAGTGAGAAGGCAGATGTCTGAGGTCCTCACCTGGACCCAACCATGCACATAAGCAGATCTCAGGCTTCCTGGCCTCCAGAGCTGTCACACAGTGTGTGGTATTTCATGATCGCAGCCCCGGGAGGACCCAGTCACCTGACTAGAAGAGCTCAGTGTCAGACACTGAGAGGGTCTATTTGCAGCCTAAGTGTGTGAGGCCTTCAGTGTTTCAGCACACCTGTCCTCTAACTGGAAAATTCTTTCAAAACCCTAATCATTGCCATCATTTACTGTGACTGCTATTAGCTGTCACAATCACTGAGTATTATAATAGGCTGCCAAGAGCGGTGGTCAGAGGGAGATGATTTACAACATGAGTGCATCATTTATTAAGACTATCATAACTCTGAAATTACAACACACTGCCCCTGATGCTAGTTACCTTGTGGGAAGCAGGTTCAGCCAGGGAGCTCCTTGTGTAGGTTCCTGGTGCTCTGAAGGATGAGAAGGGACAGAGTTGTTTCAGGAGACCATGGCGTCTGAGGGAGGACTCCATCAGCAGCCAAGCAAGCTGCTTCCCATTGGTGGCTTTGGATCATAGAAGTGAAAGTGACAAGTGAAAGGAAACCCCACAGCCACCTCCATGAGACTGATGGGATCTTCTGGAACTACCCCTGTGACAACTTAGATGAAAAATATTTGGATAATTAGAGGGAGTTTCTGTCTGTTCTCATCAGCTTGGATCTGTGGCGAGAGAAACAAAGCATGGTGGCAGGGAGTGGGTAAAAAAGCCTTCAGATTTTACTCTGGTTGACTGCCAACAATTTGCCAATTGTAAATAGAAAAATGTTAAGCTTCAATATGTTTTCCTAAACACAGTCACTAGATAAATAATTAAATCAGCCTGATTCCTAGATTCCTTGATAGAAACTGCATGTTACATGTCTAAAAGTAATTTGCATTCTGATTTCTAAAGACTTGTGAGCTCCTGGTAAATCATGCCGTAAGTCTGGGTTTTTATATTGTATTCATTTTCCCAAAAATGTGTGCACAGATATGTACCCAATAAACCAATGTAAATATTGTATAAGCTAGCAAAAGTGGAATGTTCATGCATTCTCTTCAGATAATTTTTAGTTGTGAAAGATCATCTGTTTAAAGTATTAAAATACATGAGACTATGTATCCAATTCTAACTGTGGAGCCAGAGTCTACAGTATTTACAGATGCATTTTTCAGGAGTTTCGAGTAGCAATGAAGTCCGCATATCACTCCCAGCACCTCATATGTGAAGCTATTCTACTTTGAGACTGTGGGCTTCTGGGCAGAGTCCCCTTGCACGGGGACCTCTTTCCTGCTGAGACCCACCGTAATACACAGGCAGGTGTGAAGCAAGTCTCTGCGACATGGGGGATGGAGGTGGCAGGAAGCAGTCCTAGATGGAGAAGCTTTGTCCTCTGGACTTCCTACCTTCATGTTCCAGTAATCACTCCATTCAGAGGAGGGCAGAGGACCATGGAAGACAGGAAGGGAGCAAATCTTCCCTTATTAATATGTAACCAGCAAGCCCAGAATGTTTTCTTCTGAGATGGATCCTTTGCCACAAGGCTCCAACCCTCATCATGGACAAGAGCCATCTGGCCATGCGTGAGAGGCAAAATGGACACTTCAGATAATTTTGTAGACATTTATAAAAAATGTGGAGATTAGAAGAATCCCACTGATGGATTCATTCGTTGCTCTTGTTAATTAGGCAATCATCTAGACGACTCACCATCCGGAATTTCCATGGTACGATGCTATGGACCTACATAATTCCTCTTGCTTTCTTTTATTTCAGCACAATCTCGCAGAGGAAATTGTGAATCTTTACCTAGATTAAAGTAGTTTTTCATACATCTTAAGGCCAAGGTCTTAGTGTAGATGAAACAACACAATAAAAATCACATCTAAAATTAAAGAGACTTGTGTTTCCTCATATTTATTTATAATACTAAGCTTGTTTAAACGTGTAACTTATCAATAAACTATGCTCAAGGTCAATTCTGGGTCACTTACCCAGAATTAAATGCTTTCCTCAGTCTTAAAATGTTTTGTTAAAGGAATTTCACCAATCTATACAAAAGCCAAATCAACTAATGCAGAAATGAGACAAAGCAAACAATACCACCAGCAACCTTGAAATCTTTCTGTCTGGAATGATTAGTTTGTACAAACCAAAGCAGAGCAGAGCGAACATGTTTGAAAGGATCTTTGAAAGATTTTACTTAGGCCAATCACAGCCATATGTTATGAAACTGGGGTTGGAAGGGGTACTGGATTCCTGCCAGATAGCTCAAGAGGCACAAGGCTTGGTGTGAACAAGTTATTCCATTTCCTAACGAGAGTCTGGGATAATACTCTCCCTTAGTGCATCTGTATCTTCTCCAGACATCATCTTCACAAGGGACAATGACAATGAGTCATCGATTGACTGAATCTTTTTAGAAGTGCCTCGCATTGCATCTTTTCAAAGTATCGAAATAAATAAAATGTCTGTCCTAGGAAAATAAATGCCGCTGATGTCTTTAAGTAAAATAACTTAGAAGCAACAACAAAAAAAATTGAAACTATCTTACAGATCAAAGTGTCTGACCCTGGATTTATCAACCATGGCATGTTTGGGGGTGGGTAGAAAGGAAAATGAACCAACTAAAACCGTCAGGCTGGGGCTGGCTGGCTGAGCTGGTGGAGCACGTCACCCTTGATCTCAGGGTTGTGAGTTCAAGCCCCATGTTGCGTGGAGAGATTATTTAAAAGTAAAGTCTTAAAAAAGAAATGAAACTGTGAGGCACATTTTTTTCTGTAAATTTATGCATAGATATGATTATTAGGGAAAAAGTACAAAGGTATCATTTTCAAAGAGTTGTCTGACTAGACAGTTGTTTTAAAATTATTTTTTATATAACGGTAATGATACATGGAATTTTATGTATAGAATTATATAAAATGGTTTAAAGTTAGACATGAATCAAAAGCATTATCTTACAAAAGTTGGAAGGCAAGAACAGATGTTTGAAAAGTGATTTCTTCAAGTACGTATGAGAGAAATCAGCTCATAGAGAAAGTGATCACAGGGCAAATCTCCAAAGTTTTGCTGACTCTCTGTAGGAGAAATGAGTTCTCCATAGAATAAAATGAAAAAGTTATTTCTATAGGCACATTGGAGGTAGAATCCACAAGTTTATTTGGAAATGATGACTAAAGCATTAAAATGTGTTCAGTTGTCTAATTTTGTCTTATTCTCCATTATTTTATTCTTATTCACTGGATTCTGAACTTCATTCTTGAGCTAAGTGATCTGGAGAAGTTGCATATTTGCATATTTAAATCTTATTCTTCTAAAATCCCTTTCCAATGCCATCGTCATTGGCGTGCTGGAGGGCACCTGGCCCGTTCTATGGCTTCATGTTCCAGTATGGCCTGGATACATCTTGTCTTAACCTTTTCACTTCACACAGGCTCAATATATTTAGTCCTGGTTGGTCTTTTCTAGAGAGTCTTACTCCTAAAATTGTTTTCTTGGAGTATTTTCATTTCTTTGTGAGATGTATTGACTGGAAAGGGATTGTAACATGATAAAAATGAGGATAACTTTCTCTACCCTCTCCCCTTCTTAAACGACTCTTCCTAAACAGTTACATTACAGCCTGTTTGGTTTAGTCCATCTCTCTGTGAACATAGGAGTCAACCTGCATCATACGACACTTCAGAAGTAAGGGACAAAACACTAAGACTTTTCACAGAGCCATGTGCTAGAGAGTCTCTTGAACACTAAGTGATAAAAGTATCTGATAATAGAAAACAAACACTTATAAATTTGGTCACAACGAGGTCGAGAACTTTTCTGCCTCCCAACTCCGAGGACAGATGTCCCTGGTCAATGCTGACGTTGGGAATCCTGGGTGAGCATTGCCGGATGACCACTGTCATCATTTTCACTCTGTCACACGCACCATATATGGGATTGAAAAGTTGACTTGCATATCCAGTGGCGCAGTACTAAACTCACAAGCGGATGATACTTTGCTCATACCTGGAATGTTCTTTCTGATAGGTCACTACCTAATGTGCCCTGTAAAACTATGAAACAACATTTCATTCATGAAAATGATAGCTTGGTCTGTGGAATTTATATAAAATGGTTTCAAATTATACATAAATGGGCAATTTCTAAAGGTGATGGAATTTCTTTAGTCACGATTTCTTATGATTTCAGGCTATTTCCATTAAAGTGACAAATCCTTACAAATAGGCTAGAGTTATGGGCCATTCAGACATGGAGCCCTGCTGGGTTTTCTGTGCCACTTAAGGGCTTTATGCTTTGGAATCCAGATATCCCAAAACTTAATTAGCTGTCTAGAAACTGAGTGGCAAAAGTTGCATATGCATACACTTCATTTCTTTTATGTATTCACTACTTAACTGTTCTAAAGGGGAAAAACAGAATTTGGCAAAAACATGTCAGGCGACATTTCAAAGAGCTCCTATGAGACCCCCGGGCTGGATTCCTGAGCTGTTGCCTCGGTAGAAATCTAAAGAGATGACTCATAAGCTGATGACGAGCTGTGGGAAAACAGTTGGGGTTCAAAATGGATTATCAAATTAAAACTGTGTTCATAACAGCAATTACTTGCCACTAATTCAGATGTTTTTCCAGGGAAGCCCTTCATGTTTCAATGAAGCCTACAGCAATCACTTTGTTAGACACTGTGAAATGGCCACCGGTAGTTCTGGGTAAGAATGTCCTAAGGAAATGGTGCATAACCGTGGAATCATCAACCAACACCTAATTTTCATAAACATGAATTCACAGATTTCCCAAAGATAATTCCACAGCGTTTGAAGCAACCAAATGTACAGCAATTGAATCTTTAGTTCATACCGGGGATTTTAAACGAGTTTGGCTCCTTTCCTCTAGAGTCCGATATAATGTAATAGAAAAGAGTGTGCTTGATGTATTCTGGGCGGGGGGGGGCCCTCTCCCTTCTCCTGTCCCCCTCAGTTCCCTTTCTTCCCACTTTTCTCCACTGTCTCCTCTGATTCCTCTGGTCATTGCTGCTTGCACTGCAATTTGCAATCCCCAGTATGCAGACATTTGATGAGAATGCTATTCTTTTAGGATCTAGGAAGACAGGTGAATAATTTTATTTCCATTCGAGGACGTGTGTGCCCGGTCTCCTTCTTCTAATAAGCCATTATCAGATTGCACGTCCTTTATAAGCAGCAGGTGGCCAGAGCCGCGTGCACTCACGTGACGCAGCCTGGCGCCCATCCTTTTAATTGCAGCATCTGACACAGAGCGTGTTTGCTGCGAGGTTGGCCTGTCATGCTGGACACCGATGATGGATTGCGACTTCAAATGAGCTTTCGGTGGGTGCTCACTGTACATGCGGTTGGAGCCTTTGATACTCCGAGCTATTCATGAAATAGTCGCTTGTAATTAGAAGTCAGCAGGTGCTACTTTGTAGTTGAAGCATTAGCCCGGATATTGATCAGTTGTGCACACAGGGAACTTTGAGGTGTGTGAAATATCCATGTCACTTGTAATCATTATCCAGTGCTTTAAACAAAATCTTAACAAAAAAAGTTTGCATCAAGGCATTTTCTACTGCGTGGGGAGTGATTATCATACAGAAAGGACTTTCTCCTCTCCAGGGTGTTTGCGTAAGGAGTTTTATTCCTGAATGGAAGTCCTCTTGAGTGTAGAAAGGTTTGAGGACAGCAGTGCAGCATGTGAACAAGCTTTGATCGGGACCAGGTTCCCTTTCTGGCACCGGGTGGTTCCAGCGGTGGAACAGCACCCACCTCGCTGGCTGGCTGTGTTGCCTTTCTTTCCTGTAAATGCAGAGGAGGGATAGTGCACCTCTAAGAACTGGTTGACACCATGTGGGAAATAGCATGCTTGCTCAGCCCCCTTTATTACTCGTATTCCCACGTGTGCGTTTAACTCCAGAGACGCCTCCTTCAGAGATGGGCAGTGTGGTTGGTAACAAGAGTTACTGTAACTTACTGTAACTAAGTTACAGTAACAAGAGCTCTACTGCTAAGCAAGGCTTCACAGTCGAATCTCTGAGCTAGAACTTTCCATGTAATCCTGAGAGGCACAGCCTCTTTAGATTTTTACGCATTGTTTTATTTTTGTTTGATAATATTCATGTGTATGTGAACTGACAGAGTAGAGGGCGACTTTTCTGGGCTCTGACTTTGAGTGGTGCCTCTTGGTTTAGAGCTGAGCGCGCCAAGATGGTAGCCCCTCGCCAGCAGGGCTCTGATTGGTGAATGATCCTGCCGACCTGACAGCTACCGTACATGGAAATGCAGACTAGATTTTGATCTCGTTGTGTATTTTTATGTTGGATCCCCATCAAAATCATACTTCAGATGTGTTCCAGTAAATGTATTATTAAGATCGATTTCTGTGAAATTCTAAATTTCATAACCAACTTGCCTTGTACTCTTATGGAACAGAACTAGTCTAGAGCAAAGTAGAAAGACTGAAATTGATCGTGTGTATTTTTTGTTTGTTAAATTATATAATTTAAGACATTATTGGTATCTTTTTAAAGGTTTTATTTATTTATTTGACACAGAGAGAGTGAGTGAGCACACGCAGGGTTTGCAGCAGGGGGAGAGGGAGAAGCAGGCTTCCCGCTGAGCCCAACTTGGGGCTTGATGCCAGGACCTGGGATCATGACCTGAGTCAAAGGCAGATGCTTAACCCACTGAGCCATCCAGGTGTCCCAGGTATTTCTTGTATAATATTTATCAAAGCAGTTTTGCAGCAATTATCTGATACAGTGTTTTATTTTTATTTTTTAAAAATAAAATTTAAGTATCATGGGTCCCTTACTTTACAATCTTAAGGGAGCTCCAAGATCTTTTTCCCACTGTCAGAAACACATACGTTGAAATCCTGGCTTATCGTGTTCAAGATTATGGATCGCTCCTCCAACCCAGAAGGCCCCCCTGGGAACCCCTAAGTGTCCCACACAGCACAGATGAAGAATGTCTACTCTCAGCAGACGTGCGTGGGATAAATCGGGACCGTCACTTTTCTGCAATCCCATAGGCACCTGCCTGCCTTAGAGACTTTTCGCCAGCTCTCCCCTCTCTCAGCCTGGCCCCTCTACATGTCGGGCCTGCTCCGAGGAAAAACAGTGAGTGGTACACCCCACACGTTTTCTGCTGCCACACATTTTCCTGCAGTGAAGCAGGGCCTGGTGACTACTTGTGATCAGAGGGTGAGGTCAAAGTCATGGGTTTCTCTTCTGTGCGGAAGCATGAAGGGTCAGCACAGGGCCACACAGTTCACTCTCGCCTGCGACAGCGGCCAGAGACACTCACAGGCTCAGGGTCAGGCCACAGGGTCCTGGCCTCGCAGACTGCGTGCCTGAGCAACTGGATGGAAACAGCCTTCCCGCTCCAGAGATGTAGTCTGAGTGAGGAGTACGCTTTCATCCGACTAAGACACAGAAAGCTGCTGTTGATTTTGACCTGGATTCGCTTGGGCTTGGCTCGCCCGAGAGGTAAGCCTGCCTGTCAGATGGAAACCTGCCTTCCACCTGCGGTACCGACCCCTCTACCCATCTCCACACGTCCCCGGAGCAGTGGCCCCCTTCTACACATGGTACCTGGGCTCCCTGATCATGCTGCTTCTTACAGCCTCTCTGTTTCCCCTGGAAAGTACGCTTCCTGGCCTCAGCCACCCTCCCTCACACATAGTCAGACTCAAGAAGTATTTATTGGATGAGTGAACACATACATAATGAATTCATGCTCTTTCTCCAAAATGTGTTTCTATAAACCAGTTTTTATACACAGTTTTAAAGTACACATAAAGTCATGTGAGAAAGCATTCCAGAAGTATTACAGGATTAACTTACAGTCACGCAAGCCATGAAATGAAATAAAAACTAAAATTCTAACCTTCTAATTAAATGTGGCTCTCAATGGACATAGAGGGTTCCCCTCGACATTAATATGGGCTGTTTTTGCCCTTGGCATGTAATTGAGGATATATATCTGAACCACCACAATGGACATGTGATTTTCTGTCCTGCATTATTGGTGATTGTGTATTATATCCAAGGAGCGAAGAACGCATTAAAACATACTTGCTGTCTTGACTTTAAATTTCATTGCCATCCTGAGTTGAAATTGGACCCTTAGCATTTCTATAATGTAGTTTTTAATTGAATTGCCTTTCTTTTTTCCACGGGAAAGTGTTCTATTATGATAGAATTGGCAGGATCACAGCAGCTATGAGAAAACATGTTTAAACTACTGTTCTATAATTCTCACTCGCTGTGGGATTGATCTTAATGGAGGCAAAAGAAAAAAAAAAGTAACTAAAAATGTAAGGCTAAGCACTCTGAGGCTTTGATCAAAAGGAAACATTTAAAGACGTTCTTTGTAAAGGTCACCAAACAGCCCACAGTCTCCAGGAGCCTGGAGCCGGACTGTGCTTTTCCTCTGGCCTAGGAACTGTTGACCTAGTTACTCCCGGGACAGGGGCCGGCTCTCGCACAAAGCCAAGCGCAGTGCTGCTTGTTTGCTGTTCTTTTTGCTCAGCTCTTTCCAAGCATGACAAACCAGCCTCAGCCCAGGCACTCTGGTTCAAAATGTCCTCATGCAGTTATTTGGTTCATTCACGGATTAATGGCTCAACAGAAAAATAGCTGCCTTGAAAAGCTGGGAATTTGAAGGTCGAAGTAGGGTCTCAACCTATGACAGCACAGGGAATTGGGTAGAATGGAAGGAATTCGTCTTATGTGTCGTCATACGTGTGGGTGCGTGTGCACACGTGTGTGGGGTACTGTAACTGCCCCGTGGATGGTGGATGCGGAGATGGTTTGCATGTCTAGACTGATGAGGCCACACAAGGGGGTAGGAAAATCTTTCTTTTTTTTTTTTTTTAAGATTTTATTTATTCATTTGACACACAGAGATTACAAGTAGGCAGAGAGGCAGGCAGAGAGAGAGGAGAGAGGAGGAAGCAGGCTCCCTGCTGAGCAGAGAGCCCGATGTGGGCCTCGATCCCAGGACCCTGGGATCATGACCTGAGCCGAAGGCAGCGGCTTTAACCCACTGAGCCACCCAGGCGCCCGGAAAATCTTTCTTATTCACTCAATTGAGATCATTGAAGAGAGCAGTGCAGGCATCACAAAGTGGCTCAAAAATGGCTTAGAGGACAGGATGGGGCAGTGACCTGGGGGATTTTGTGGCTGACAGTGGGGTCCTGAGGGGGTCCCCCTATGCAGGAAGGGGATTGGATGGTCTGAATCTTCCCACCAATGGAGTGAGCTTTCAGGATTTCTTACGGGCTTGTGGATGGATGTAGGGCAGAAGGTAAAGAGGGGTGGTGAGGATTGGAAGCTGTCAAGAGTTACGTGTCGACACTGGAGCCAGACTCTGTTACAGTGTGTGTGTGTGTGTGTGTAACACACCATGGACACTCTAGTGTGATAGCCAGTTAGTCTAAAGAAGCAGAAATCTATGAACATGAACTCTCAGACTTGGGAACTTAGAACCCAAAAGGGAAGATGAATATATTAAATCATCAGCTGCCACATCATCCTCATAAGCAATGACACCGGAGAATGAACTAAATATCAAATAAAATCATAAGTAATAACTTCTCTCTGAATCCATTCTGCCTGTGGGGGTCAGGTCAGTCTTTACAATGGAGCTGACTTTTCAGGTCATGTGCTTTGAACGACAAGTGTAATGCCTTCGTGAAAGATTGCAGAGAAGAGCAGGCTGGGTTCAAGGGCTGGCAAGGCAATTGCACAGAGCACAGGGATGATCCCGGAGCAGGGAGCTCCATGTGGGGCTGGAGCAGAGGGGGGGAACACAGAGGCCAAGGCACCAAAGCTGTCTGGGGTTGGGGAAACGGCGAGCAGGGGCTTCCCTTACGAAAGATCTTGCATCCGACGGCACTGCCAGGGAAAGAGGTCCTTTTNTTTCTTTAAGATTTATTTATTTATTTGACAGAGAGATCACAAGTAGGCAGAGAGGCAGGCAGAGAGAGACGAGGAAGCAGGCTCCCCTCCGAGCAGGGAGCCCAATGCGGGCCTCGATCCCAGGACCCTGAGATCATGACTTGAGCCGAAGGCAGAGGCTTTAACCCACTGAGCCACCCAGGCGCCCAGGAGAGGGAGGTCCTTTTATGAAGAGGTAATCATGCGCTTGTTCCTTCCAGTCATTCTCTTTTGAAGCAAGGGATTGGTAACGTGGAAGTGTTGGCTTGTGTTACTGTCATACCCAGATTAGAAAACTCACAGCGTGATTGTTCACTGAACATTCACTTTAGTTTCCGATCATGTTGCAAGAATTTGAAGTATCACATGTCTACTGAAACTGCAAGATTAAATTATATAAAAAATCTAATATATGGATCAAAGAATAAGTTTATCCAATATATCAAGTTCTTAAAGATGCAATAACTTTTTATGTTTAAAATATTTAACTTTTTAAAATTTCAAAATACTTTATAGGGTATGATTGACATGTAAGACGCTGTGTGTAGTTTTTGTTTTTGTTTTTAAGATTTTTATTTATTTATTTGACACAGAGAGAGAGATCACAAGTAGGCAGAGAGGCAAGCAGAGAGGCAGGTAGAGAGACAGGGAGAGGAGGAAGCAGGCTCCCCGCTGAGCAGAGAGCCCGATGCGGGCCTCGATCCCAGGACGCTGAGATCATGACCTGAGCCGAAAGCAGAGGCTTTAACCCACTGAGCCACCCAGGTGCCCTGTGTGTAGTTTTTCATGTATACAACTCGGTGAGTTTGGGATGAGTATATACCTGAGCAGCCACCACCACCATCAAAGCTATGAACATGTCCATCATCTCCAAAAGTTTCTTTCTCTCCCTCTGTCTCTTCTCCCTCTCTTTTAAATTATCATGCAGAAGGTGTTATGCCACTTTTTATAGAGAAAGAAGGTGAAGAATTTGATTAACAGTAATGGGAGAGCTAGATTTGAAACCAAGTTTGCACTGATTTAGAGAATATAGATGCTCAAGATATATTTAATTTTTTAAAATTTATAAACATTTTTGCTCGTGGTTCTGTGCTGATCTAACCCTACAGCTGCTCACTTGACAAAATGTTTGTTATCTGGTGTTCCAAGGGAGAAGCCCCTTCATAGCTGTTTTTGGAACTCAAACCCCAAGGGCGTGACCTCATCACACAACTTTCCAACCACCTGGATCAACTGAAAATGCCAAAGAATAGAAAGTTTAGAATATGAATATTTTATTTGCTGGCTATACACCTGTTAAAATTGTCAGGGAATTTGTCATTTATTTTTAAACTAAATTAGTAACTCTGGCAGTCAGCATTTTGTTATAACCTTCAAAATATCAAGTTGAGGACACTGAGTCTTGAGCTGAATTTCTTCTTGCTATCAGAATATCAAGGAACAAAGTGTATAGATGATGAAGGGAAAATTGGCCTTTTTTGCTGTTGTGCACTCATTAGAATTAAGATCTCTTTTGGGGCACCTGGGTGTCTCAGTCGGTTAAGCATCTAATTTTTGATTTTGGCACAGGTCATGAACTCAGGGTCCTGGGATCGAGCCCCTCATCAGGCTCTGTGCTCAGCAGGGAGTCTGCTTGGAAGTCTCTCCATCACCCCCCCACTCATACTCTCTCTCTAGCTCTCTCTAAAATAAGTAAATAAAATCTTTAAAGAAAAACAAAAGAACATCTGTTTCCCAGTATCTTGTCTAAGACATTTCGATGCATTTTAAAAGAGCATCATTAGTCCTGAATATTGAATTACTTAAATTTGGGAGAGGCCAGGAATAAGAGGCATTTAAGTGGATATGAGTTAAGTTGGGTTGAAGTCTCTCAGGCTTCAGTATGACCCCCTCATGATAAGCTGACATCTCACTGGTCATAAGCCTCCCAGCTGTCACTGAGTTTTCAAAGAATTCTGCCCCTCAACTGACAGATTTCATATCTGCCTGAAATTGACCAAGGGCTTCTTTAAATGTATTATGACAGAATCAGGAAGGACATTTTCCACAGGGGTTAACCTCAGGAAATTACCAATGTCAAGTTTCTGTGGTAGGAAAAAAAAAAAAAAGAAAGAAATGTATATATCTTTAAAATGAATAGAAAAAGCTGGTTATGATTTTTCTATTCCTCCTTATGATGTGTAAATTATAACATAGCTAAAAGTAAAAGAACACAGAAGGTCAAACAGCATTGGTCCTAAATTCAAAAAGAGAGAAAAATCATTTAATACAGAAAAAGAAAACCAAGAAACCATGTATGTGATCTGAATGATTTTTTTCCCCAAGAGCATTTCCTTAGGGGGGAAAAAAAAACATGGGTGGAATGTTCTAAGATCAGAGGGCTCACTTAGAGATTTTTGCAAAATCTGAAAACAGTAATCAGGAAGGTACTGCCAGGGAGACTCAAGGCAAAGGTCAATCTCCACATCTCCACTTCCCACGAAGATGAGTTTCAAGAGTGCTCCTGCCCATGTGAAAACCACTAATAGGGGGTTCACTAAGAAAGGGCTGTGTATTATTAGGAAAGATAGTGGCTATTGACAAGATGATGGGTAATAGCAATTGGGATGTTCAGATTCAATTCAAAAGGGTAAGTCAGTCTTCATCCGCTTTGACCTGCCAGGCTGCTGGGGCAAGCAGCTGCCAAAACTTTAATATGCCTGCTGCTCTGGTCACTCTTCTCCTGTGGGATGGGGTGTGGTAACTTTGTTACTAGGCTCCTGTCACTATCTAATATTCAAAATCCCATTGAGGAAGATTTTTTTAATTTAAATTCAATTAATTAACATATAATGTACTGTTGGTTTCAGAGGTACAAGTCTGTGATTCATCAGTCTTGTATCGTACCCAGTGCTCATTACAACACATACCCTCCCCAATGCCTATCACCCAGTTACCGCACCCCCCCACCCCAGCAACCCTCAGTTTGTTTCCTATGATTAAGAGTATCTTATGATTTGTCTCCCTCTCTGGTTTCATCTTGTTTCATTTTTTCCTCTCTTCCCCTATAATCCAATGCCTTGTTTCTTAAATTCCACATATCAGTAAGATCATATGATATTGTCATTCTCTGATTGACTTATTTCACTTAGCATAATACTCTCTAGTTCCATCCACGTTGTAGTAAATGGCAAGATTTCATTTTTGATGGCTGAGTAATATTCCATTGTATATCACATCTTCTTTATCCTTTCATCTGTTGATGGACATCTAGGTTCTTCCCATAGTTTGGCTTTTGTGGATATTGCTGCTATAAATATTCAGGTACGTGTGCCCCTTCAGATCACCACATTTGTATCTTTAAGATAAATACCCAGTAGTGCGATTGCTGGGTCGTAGGGTAGCTCTATTTTCAACTTTTTGAGGAACCTCCACACTGTTTTCCAGAGTGACTGCACCAGCTCGCATTCCCGCCAAAAGTGTAGGAAGGTTCCCCTTTCTCTGCATCCTCGCCAACATCTGTCATTTCCTGACTTGTTAATTTCAGCCATTCTGACTGGTGTGAGGGGGCATCTCACTGTAGTTTTGATTTGTATTTCCTGATGCCGAGTGATGTTGAGCACTTTTTCATGGGTCTGTTGGCCATTTGGATGTCTTCTTTGGAGAAATGTGGGTTCATGTCTCCTGTCCATTTCTTGACTAGACTATTTGTTCTTTGGATTAAGGAAGACTCATTTATTATTTATTAAGTCTTTTTAAATTATCTAAAGCACTATTAAATGTCTTCCTGTCTCCTGGGCTGGAGTATTTTAAAATGTACTTTTTAAAATTAAGGAACTCTCTACTTATCCATTTATTTGTATATTTGTTTCCTATCCTGTGTATTTTGTGCTGCAGACCAAGTAGGGACTGCAGGTCGGTGAACTTTTCCTCTGACAGTGTTACCGCAGTGGCGAGATGACTGTGTGGTGGGCGGGAGTGTGTTCCCAGCTGACGAATCCCAGCAGAATTGTGTGCCAGGCAACCAGGCCAACAGCAGTGTGGGTTAAATCTTCCTGGATTGGCTGCCGTCCCTGCCGAAAAAGAAACCTCTTTAACCTGGAACTTTAGAGAATATCAAAGAGCTGAACTGGGTAAAATTAAAATAAAGGAATGGAAAAAAAATAAATAAAACAAGAACACACACACATACGTAGGCACATAGATGTATAGACTGAGTGGTTCTTATGTTAACCATCGAGTCCTTTAAAATAAAAGACTTAATGGTAAATCAATAAGTCAGGAATAGCCAGGTGAGGGGCTTTGTCCTTGATCCAGCTCAGCTCTCAGCTCTTCACTCTTGCTTTGTCTACCTCTGCATCATCCTGCAATTATAAACTTTTCTACGCATCAAATTACTTTCTAGATATTCTGAAGTTCAGATTTCAGTATTGTGCCGATAGAATCATTGCAGAGAATCCTCTGAGCTCTTAGTATTTCTATCTTCACATATACTAATTTTTCTTCCAAATGTTCTGCCTTTCTAATGTAAAAGGATGATTTCTAAATTCTTTTTAAATCTCTGAGACTCTTGCTCTTACAACTTATCTTTGTTTCTACTTCCTTTTTGACACTGAGCTCTAAATGCAAGATTTGAAGATTTATTTATGCAGTCCCCTACACCTATGCAGGATAACGATGTGGGAGTTGTTTGTAAAAAGAAAACAAAACAAAACAATACTCCAGTCTGACAGTGGCAAACAGTGTTTTTCCATCATCAGAATCATGATTGTCTTTACCGCCATCATTACCATTGCAACTATATTTTGAACTTTTACTATCTGCCGGAATACACTAATCTCTTTTAAGATTTTATTTATTTGAAAGAGAGAGAGCATGAGTACAAGCTGGGGGAGGGGCAGAAGGAAAGGAAAAAGCAGACTCTCCACTGAGCAGGGAGCCCAACGTGGGGCTCGATCCCAGGACCCCGGCATCATGACCTGAGCCAAAAGCAGATGCTCAACTGACTGAGCCACCCAGGTGCCCCTGCTAATAACTTTATATAATCTGTCATTTGATCCCTGAACTATTCCTTAGGATCAACATTTTTTAAAGACTTATTTATTTATTTGGGAGAGAGAGAGAGAGGGAGAGAGACTGAGAGAGAGAGCAGGGGTGGGGCGGAGTGAGAGGGAAAGAATCCCCAGCTGACTCCACGCTCATCTCCAGCCTGTCGTGAAGCTGAATCTCATGGTTCTGAGATCATGACTTGAGCCAAAATTAAGAGTTAGATGCTTAACCGACTGAGCCTCCCAGGCATCCGGGGATCAATATTTTTAATCCATTTTACAGCTGATGAGTCTGAGGCTTAGGAAGGGTAAGTCACATTCTGAAGTTCAGGGAGTGAGTTTGTGGCTTCTCTGCAAAGGTCACAGAATAGATGGCCAGTTGAGAGCAAGGAGGGTGGAGGGAAATGAAAGGCAGCAGAATGACCCTAAAATAGTCAGTAGGCTTCCTTTTAGTAAATATTTCCTTTGGTAAAAGATACTGAGAAGATGCAGAGAAGATATGGGAACCAGTTTGCTGTATGCCTCCCAATATGCTCCATCAGCCTATTAGGCACTGTGTACAATCTCATTTAATCCTCACTGTGTACCAAGGTGGTGGTGAATATGCCTCCTTTTACACATATGAGACCAAGAAGGGAATGAAAAATGGAATTTGTTCAGCATCAGAAACCCAGTACGTGGAAGAGTCTGGATTAACCTAGATCTCTCTGAATCTAAAGTACTTTCTTACTCAATTGCACATATTTTATAAGGAAAAAAGGCTTTATTGATAATGTTGGTCATGTTCCTCAAAGTTAACCTGATTTCTACTTTCATCTTATTTTTTTTCTTTATTGTAGCAGAAAGACTTAACTTGAGATCTGTCCACTTAACAAATTTTCACGTGTGTAACACAGTGTCGTTGACTAAGGTACAGTATTGGAGGAAACTTGAGGACATGACACAAGGTGAAATGAGCAGTGACAGGAAACCCAACACAAAGTATAAGCAGAACTTGAACAGATGGAGAAGGACGTTCTAAGAGGGTGAGCTGTGGGCACAAGCGGGGTTTTGAAATGATCCTCACAGGAGTACCGTGACAAGGGGGAGGTTGAGGGAGTAACCTGAAAGAGCTTTCTTTTAGGGAATAAAGACAGCAAATAAGGTCTGGGTGGGAAGTAAGAGAAGGATCTTTCTTGTTGTTTTATTTTTGTTTTTGCTTTTAAATTAGGAGATTGCCATGGTTTATACAAAACCCAGGGAAGTGAGTATTTCAAAAAATATTTGGGGATGACTTTGAAGAATGTATGAATTGATTGACTGGTTGATGATTGACTAATACTCTATATCTTATTCCAAACTATTAACAAAGATGTTCTTAGTTGCCACAAAGTTTAGCAAATGGCATCGAAGGCTGCTGAGAGCAGAGTGAGAGGACCGGAAGAGTGTCAGGTGTGGTGGTGTCACAGGGGAAGTGTCACAGGTGGAGTGTCACAGGTGACACTCTAGAAAGAAACGCCAGGTAGGTCGTAGGGATTGAAGCTTGATTGCTGGTTTAATGAGTGACTAGGTGTTCAGGAAGGAAAGGGGTGAATTTAGCTTCTTCATGTAATTTGATAGGGATTATAAGGAAAGGGGAAAACAACAGAAGGGTCAGAAGCACAAAGAGGAAAAGATGGTTTTGAGATTGTGTGTTTTTTTGTTCTGTTTTGCTTTGGTTTTGGTTTTTGGTTTGTTTAGTTAGTTAGTTAGATAGTTGGTTAGTTACTTACTTATTCCAGAGAGAGAGGGACACGAGTTGGACGAGGAGCAGAGGAAAAGGGAGGGGGGAAGCAAACGCCTCCCTGAGCACAGCGCCCAAGGCAGGGCTAGATTCTAGGACCCTGAGACCATGACCTACACCAAAACCAAGAGTTGGCTGCTCAGTGGACTGAGCCATCCAGGGACCCCTGTGCTTTTGTTTGTTTGGTTTGCTTTGCTTTGCTTTGGTAGCTAAGATACGTAGATTTGAGGGCAGAAAGAAAAGAGCCAGCTGTATCAGAGGTTGTAAAAAGAAGAAGAAGAAAAAAAAAAAAAGAAAACTTACTGAAATGATGTGTAGGATAAACAAGAAAGGACCTGTTACATACATCCTTATCTTTGTTTGTGCTGATCTATTCGTGAAGATTGTCTTGGATCAGTTGGGGCTCTTTCCTTGCCATAGATACAGAGATTTGAGGTCTCTCCTAAGAAATGTCCCATAGATTCCTACATCACTGTTATTCATTCCCCCTTTATACTAGGACATACTTCTACTTTTGAATTAATATATTATTATAATAATATATCAGAGACCTACCTCCTCTATCAGATGTGCTGTTCTTTGATACCTACACCCATATTTTATTTATCTCTGTGTCCCTAACTCTTATCGCAGGTTTAGGATGCAGATCATGGACTCATTAATAGTTAATAGAATTCATATGCATCCTCATCTCTTTGAAAACTATAAACTAGTTTTAACTTCTTCTCTGTATTAGGTTCTAGTCCCTAATACAAGTTTTATCCCAGAGCTGCTTCTCAAATTCGTAGATATGTATAAATGAATGGATGAAGGTATTGATAAGACAACCTTAGAAATGAAGAGAGACCTTTTCCCATGACATTCCCTTCCTATTAGTGATGATTACAGTTGCAATGCTGCCTAAAAAATGGAGACCATTAACAGTAGATGTTACTGAATGGACAGAATTTAGAAGAGCAACTACAGTGAGGAAGACTGATAAACCGCCATCAGGGAGACTAGGCATGTCCCTACCTTCACGTTTGAGCCGTTCATATAAAGGACGTTAAGTTTCCAACATTAAAGTCCCAATCCAGTCATTCCTGGGTCTGCTTTCTCAGGTCTTGGTGGGTGACTTCATAGATGAACAACTGTCCTAAAAATCAAGCACAGAAACTAGACAACTTTCAAAGCATAAGAGTATATAATGCATGTTCCCCATTTCATAGTATATGACCTTGACTAAATGATACGCCAGTTTAAGAGAATTAAATTTTGTAGAAAAAAGGAGGTAAGATTAAGAGTATTGTGAGATACACAATTTCTTGGGATGATTTCTTATGAAGGGCTTTGTTCAGAATTTCTTTTGTTTTGTGCTGAAATGCCATTATATCTGAAACACATTGTATTTATTTTAATATAATTAGATTCTATTCAAAGTATGTGTATAGAATTGTGTTGAAATTAGTTTCATTCTGAAGCTGTAAAACATATTATTCCAATTTTTGAGGGTTTTATGTGAAATCTGATTCGTGAAAGAAAATCTTAATTCTGCCTTTGTTGTTGAGATGTCTTATTTAACAACAACTTTCAGTGGGCATTATGTGTGGTTGGACAGGAATTACACAGCCACAGAGGAATCATTGCTCTATGGAGCACAGTTCCATCTGATTGACAACTTGTCAAGAAAAAGCATGTCTCATGTTTGGACAGCAATTAAACTTTACCTTCAAATTATGCTACTTTCTTTCAAACTTTCATTGATGAGTTCTCATGATAGGGACAAAGTTACTGTTGTAATAATTGCACATGGTTTGTACAAAACAATATACTGGGCAGATGTGGCTCGACCACAGGATTTTTAGTCATGCTGAAGATAATGTCTGTATTTATTCAGAATTGATAGCTACTTTTTTTTTTTTTAATTTCAATTCTTGGGCATCTGGGTGGCTCAGTTGGTTAAGCGAATGCCTTCAGCTCAGGTCATGATCCCGGAGTTCCAGGATCGAGTTCCGCGTCGGGCTCCCAGCTCCACTGGGAGTCTGCTTCTCCCTCTGACCCTCCCCCGTCTCACGCTCTCTCTCTCTCTCTCTCTCTCTCTCTCTCTCTCTCTCTCTCTCTCTCTCTCTCTCTTTCAAATAAATAAAAATAAAATAAAAATTTAAAAAATAAAATAAAATTTCAATTCTTTATCTTCTGTTGAATGCAATTGCTTCCTTCTAAACGCAAAAATGTATGTAGCACAGAAAATATTTTTTTAAATTTTTGGTACTTGATTTCTGTGTTCAGGATTAGCTCCTCCCTAAAAGAAGTCTGCCCATCTGGGCATTACTGACATCATATTACACTAAATATTCTTCTAACTTACTGTGTCTTTTTTTTAAAAAATATTTTTATTTATTTATTTGACAGAGAGAGAGAGATCACAAGGAGGCAGAGAGGCAGGCAGAGAGAGAGGAGGAAGCAGGCCCCCCGCTGAGCAGAGAGCCCGATATGGGCCTTGATCCCAGGACCCTGAGATCACGACCTGAGCTGAAGGCAGAGGCTTTAACCCACTGAGCCACCCAGGTGCTCCTAACTTACTGTGTCTTTGATTTGAATTTGACTCCACCAGAAGCCATACTAATTACAAAGGGAATTTAAATCTTTCTTAATCAGCATGAATGAATACCACTACTTCTGATAAGGAGTACGATATCTCGCATTTATCTGTACATCTTTTTGGGGGTGTTGCCTTTGCTTCTTGCAGCCACAGTGGGAAGTGAGGTGTAGTCCCGTCTTCTATACACGAGTCCACTGAGGCAAATACTGGTAAGTGCTCCAGTGTGAACCAATTTTAGAATAGCTCAGACTGTAGCCCTCTTCTCTGATTCTAAGTTCTGTGCACTACAAAGAGAAAACAAATGTTTAATGTAGTAGGCTTTTCCCACCACAGTTGATTCATTCAATCAGCAATTATTTAGTGAGCATGTACTATGTGCTGAGATATAATGATAAACACAGTAGAAAGAAGGGAGCGTAGGACTCACTGAGGGAAAGTATAGCCTTTTTTTTTTTACTTTTTTTTAAAGATTTTATTCATTTATTTGACAGAGAGAGAGATCACAAGTAGGCAGAGAGGCAGGCAGAGAGAGAGGAGGAAGCAGACTCCCCGCTGAGCAGAGAGCCCGATGTGGGACTCGATCCCAGGACCCTGAGATCATGACCTGAGCCGAAGGCAGAGGCTTTAAACCACTGAGCCACCCAGGTGCCCCATTTTTTTTTTACATATTTAATAGACTTTATTTTTGTCTTGATTACCAATTTTAATTTAACAGCAAAATAGAGAGGAAGGTACAGAGATTTCCTATACCCTCTGCCCCAACATGTGCTCAGCCTCTGCCACTATCAATCCCCCCATCAACTGACACATTTGTTACAATCAGTGAACATCACAATCACTGAAAGTTTATTGTTTACATCAGAGTCACTCTTGGTGTTGTATGTTCTACGGGTTTGGAACATATATAATGACATTTATCTATCACTATATTATTGTACAGAGTCTTTTCACTGCTTAAAAAAACGTCCTGTGCTCTGCCTATTCACCACCCTCCCATTCTCTGACTTATTGTTTTATTGTCTCCACCATTTTCCTTTCCCAGAAGGTCATATGGTTGGGATCATACTGTATGTAGCCTCTCACATTGGCTTCTTTCACCTAGTTGTATGCACTAAAGATTTGTCCAGGTATTTTTATACCATGATAGCTCATTCCTCTTGGCACTGAGTAATATTCTATTGTCTTGCTGTGCTACAGCTTCTTTACTTACCCGTCTGCAAAAGGGCATCTTGGTTGCTTCCAGATTTTGACAATAATGGATAAAGCTCCTATAAACATCCATGTGTAGCCTTTGTGTGGATGTGCTTTTAACTCCTTTGAGTAAATACCAACGGGTGTAATTGCTGCCAGCCTCACTACTTTATGGTAATTAGTGAGCACAAATTTATGAATGATGCATTTATGATTAATTCACTCAATTAATTAAGAAGGGGGATTGAAAAATAATTGCCAGATATTTCATCACTGCCCATCCCTTTGGACTGATGCATTGGCTCATGCATCTAAAGTATTTTCAGTTGAGGGTTTTCCTCTGCAATTATTAATACAATTGAGATAATCAAAAACTTTTAGAACTACAGCGTGACATTGGTAGAATTATTTACCTGTCATGCCATCATTAAATATGTCAAACTAACAGTCACAAGGTAACATTGATATGAAAAGGAGACAAGAATATACAATGGGCAAGATAATCTCTTCAGCAAAATGGCGTTGGGGAAACTGGACCACTTTCGAACATCACACACAAAAATAGACACAAGATGGATTAAATACCTAAGAGTGAGACCTGAAACCATAAAAATCCCAGAAGAGAGCACAGCCAGTAATTTCTTTGACATGAGCTGTGGCAACATTTTTTGAGCGACATCTCCTCAGGCAAAGGAAACAAAAGCAAAGATAAACTATTGGGACTTGACCAAAATAAAAAACTTCCACACAGTGAAGGGAACCATCAACAAAATTACAATGCAACCTACTGAATGGGAGAATATATTTGTAAATTATATATCCAATAAGGGGTTCATATCCAACATATATAAAGGACTTATACAGCCCAACACTGAAACAATAGACAAACAAATCCCCACTAATAACTCAATAAGAAAATAGCAGAGCACTTGAATAGACATTTTCCCGAAGACATACAGATGGCCAACAGACACATGAAAAGATGCTCCACACCACTCATCATCTGGGAAATGCAAATCAAAACCATAATAAGATATCACCTCATACCTGTCAGAATGGCTACCATACACAAGATAAGAAATAACAAGTATTTGTGAGGATATGGAGAAAAAGGAACCCTTGTTGACTGTTTTTGGGAATACAAATTGGTGCACCCACTGTGGAAACAGTATGGAGATTCCTCAAAAAATTAAAAATAGAAACATGATGCAGTAGTTTCACTACTGGGTATTTACACAAAGAAAACAAAAACACTAATTTGAAAAGTTATATGCATTCCTACATTTATTGAAGCACTGTGTACAATAAACAAAATATGTTTTGCAACTGAAGTGTTCATTCATAGATGAACGGATAAAGAAGATTTGGTAGTTAAACACACTGGAATATTACTCAGCCAAAAAAAAAAAAGAGAAGGATGGATGGGGGTAGAGAGTTTTATGCTAAGCGAAATAAGTTAGACTAAGAAAGACAAATACCATGATTTCACCTATATATGGAATCTAAAAAACAACAAGTAAACAAATTAACAAAAAGCAGAACCAGATGTATAAATATAGAGAACAAACTGATTGTTGCCAGAGAGGCAGTGGGTTGGTGGGTAGGCAAAATGAATGAAGAGAAGTGGGAGATTTTTTTAAAAAGAGAGAGAGTATGTCGAAGATATCAGTCACAAGGTACCTTTGGAATACAACCCAAACTGCCGTTGAAGTGAGTAAAACCCTGTACAACATATTCACCGTTTTCTCAGGAGGCTAAGGGTGGAACAACAAGGGACTGTTTTTTCATGAATTCATTGGTCCATGTGCTTAACTTAAAACATATCTTAGTGAAGTCTTTTTAAGGATCTGTCCTTTTATATGGTCATATCATAAGCATGACAAAAGTTACCATTTAATGAAATCCATATTCACTCCTAAATACAGGATTTTAAAATTCCAGATTCATTTTAGTCATTGGCTTCCTTAAATTTAGAGCCAATCTCTTGCCTCAGAGATTTTTACTTTTTGCACTGAGCTTGTGTCCTCCGTTGTCTTCCCTTCCCGTGCCCTGCCTGTTTGGTCTAGAGACACAGGCGTCCCCTAGGACCACTTGGGAAGTCCCATAGGGAAATGCAGACCTGTCCTATTTTTCGGATGACCCTCTCTGAAAGTAGGGTGGTGACTCAGATACGATGCAGTCTCTGAGGGCCCGGAGGCTGCCATTGCTCCTGCCTGAAGAGCCACCAGGGAAGGTCTGAGACTTCCTTTTATTTAGGGCTTCATCTCAGTGTTCCATTTTGAAGAGAGAGAAAAAATTGGTCTCTGAGTCAGCTAGTTTTGCTCTTGTAAGAAAGCCAGGACTCTGGACATACTTGACGGACCATCCAATTATGTTATGATTCATTTTGTCTCTGACAGCCTTCAGTTTTGGGGTGAGACATGTTTCACGTTTCCTTCTTTAATGCAAGACATTTGAAGCATGAATGTAAAATCTTAAAACAAAGAATGTGTGTTCAGAGTGTCAATTCTTGTCGCCCATGGCCTCCCTTTCAACACTTTTGCTACTAAATATATTCTCATGCAAAAAACAAACAAAACAGCTGTCATACATACAAAATCCCTTAATTGGATTCACCTTATAGGACTTCCTCTTTAGAGAATTACATAATTTGGAAAACAAAGTAGGCATGCATCTCCTTGGAGTTAACATTAAAGTTTAATTTTGAAAGGGTCTCTCAATTGTTGAAGGTCTGGGGTTTCTCTTTCTGAACTCGTACCCTTTGGCAACTGCACGTTATTTTTATTCCTCGGGTTTCTTTGACTCACCCCAATTAGTTGATTCTCAATACTTGAAAAGATGCATCTTATCTTTGGTACCAGTGGGGCATCCCTTTATCTTCACGTTTCAGAAAATAGATAATAAATAAACACTCAAATTGAAAAGGAGGACCCTGCTCACTAGCTGGGCTATTTTGGGGTTTGGTTCACGTGTTTGTTCTGACTTGACTCTATCGGCCCCACACAACCAGGCGAGGCAGAGGCAGTGGATGTGCTAAATATTCTATCAGATTATAACAGAATTAATATTGAAAAATTATGCATTTTACTATCTGGGAGGACACTTAAGTTGAGCTCAGAATGATTAGCTCACGTCAAGGGGCAGGAAATAGTTTGTGCCCCAAGCAGTTTGCGCTGAGCGTGTGAAGTCCCTCTGCGGCAGCTGGTTGCCCCATCATGCTCTCCGGACTCCCGGGTACCGCTAGCCTCGGCCCCTCCCCTTGCTCCTCCCCTGCATGAGATGGGCCTGAGCTCCCCCATCACACGTCCGAACAGCATGGCTCAGTCGTTTGAGCTGCTGCCTTCAGCTCAGGTCATGATCTCAGGGTCCTGGGATCAAGCCCCGCATCGGGCTCCCTGCTCCGCGAAGAGCCTGCTTCTCCCTCTCCCTCTGCCTGCCTCTCTGCCTACTTGTGATCTCTCTCTCTCTGTCAAATAAATAAATAAAATCTTTAAAAAGAAAAAACTCTTGCTGTGAAAGTAGACTTCTCCCTCCTCTCCCTGTGCTGCGTTCCTCCCCATGGCTCCCCGTGCACACAGTACGCTCCTCAGTCTCTCCCGGGACCCTATTACACACGACCAGGTGCTCTTCACCTTAATTCCCGTGTGAACCTGCGATATCAGCAGCCTCGTGTATCCAGTGTTCTTCGTGTACATTCCGACCAGCACCTCCCTTGTGCCCTGAACTGAACGTGGGATGTGAACAGTCTTCAGCCTGAACTCTCTTTTTAGAGACTCGCCTGCCTTCCTGGGTCTCCAAATGCATGTGTCACAGTGACCACTAGTGATGGATGTGTGTCCCCACAAGGACGTCCCCCCTACACTGCCTCTGCACACCCCACTGTCCCAGTGCTCTTTCCCTGTGAGTGTCTCACAGGATATTTAAATGTAAAGTTTTGATTCTTTCCCTGCGCACCGTTGCTGCATTCATAACCCAGACGTCATCTCTGAGGCCTCCCTTTGCCTCCCTCCCCAAAGCAAACCCACCACCAGTTTGCCCTACCCCAGTGCTCTTTCCCTGTGAGTGTCTCACAGGATATTTAAATGTAAAGTTTTGATTCTTTCCCTGCGCACCGTTGCTGCATTCATAACCCAGACGTCATCTCTGAGGCCTCCCTTTGCCTCCCTCCCCAAAGCAAACCCACCACCAGTTTGCCCTACCTTTTTTTTTTAAGATTTTATTTATTTATTTGATGGAGAGAGAGATTACAAGTAGGCAGAGAGGCAGGCAGAGAGAGGGGAGGAAGCAGGCTCCCCGCTGAGCAGAGAGCCCGATGCGGGCCTCGATCCCAGGACCCTGAGATCATGACCTGAGCCGAAGGCAGAGGCTTTAACCCACTGAGCCACCCGGGTGCCCAACCAGTTTGCTCTTCTCAAACCCACAGTGACACTCCCCTCGCCCTGTCCCCCTGGAGGGACATCCAGCCGGCCGGCCTGGGTTAGAGCAGGAGGCTTCCGATCTGTATCCTTCCTGTATCCTTGCCCCTGCGCTGTATCCTCCATCAGCAAGACGTCACCCGGCCCAAGAGAAGATGCCCACAGTGCAGAATGGTCTCAAACCCAGCTTTGCTCTGACGGTGGGACCCTCACAGCTCCCCGGAGAGCAGAGTCCCTGGCCCCCTGGGGGGCAGGCAGAGCCTCCCTCCCCGGGACCACCCCAGGCCCTGCCTGTGCCCCAGGGCTTTCTAATGAACCCTCCCTTCCTCATAACCAACCACAATTTGATTTTTAAATAGACAAGAACACTCACATCCTCCTATGTTTTTACTCTGTCCTTTTTATATGAAACACAAAGCTCTGATAATATGAAAAATTTTACTGTATAATCCTGTGAATCATTAGCCAACATATAAACCTACATAACTTCGATTACATTTCTCAATTCAGATTCCAGTGGGTTGCATGGAAATTGTACATTTCATGGAAAATTGTACGTCTGTTGGCTTTAAATCATTTGTCTTTTGTAAACCTCAAGTATTCCATATAAAACTTAGCTTTTATTATCTATTACATTTGTATTTATCTCATGGAAATTAAAAGCTGGCAACTTAAATGGTGTAGGATAAATAATGATTTTTTTCATGTAAATGTGATTTTAGGTTAATTAACAAAATATTATGTAAATATATGTAAATTGTACTTTAAATATTTGCATCATGTGAAATTTTAAATTTTTCTGTTTACTTGTTAATGTAAATCTGGAAACAGTCAATACAGCTTGTATAATTTATGGGTAGGGATTTGAGGCATAAGGGCATTTGAGTTAATTATATGGTTACAATATTCAAAGCAGAATTTGTTCAACTATGCAGTATCCAGCAAGTCACGTAAATGAGAAATTGTTTGCAGCATTTCCAAACAATTCTTTTTCTGTGAGTAAATCCCACCATCCCTACAAGTTCCTCCCCACAAAGAAAGAGGAATGAGAGAAAAACAAAGGAATCAAAGAAAAACATATACAGGAAAAACCCTGTGGTTTGGAAACTCAAAAAGAGTTATGATTACTTAGTATGATTATCCAAACTCCAAATTGCTTCAATCAAAACTCACTCAAAAGAATGGTTTTTTTAAAAAACAACAACAACAAAAAAAGCCTACCATATGAATACAATAAGAGGGAAAGGAAGTTGGCTTTAGGGAACGTAAGGAAACTCGAAGAGTTCTAAATACTATTTTTAAAAATTGGATTAAGGTAAAATATTCTCTAGAAAAAATAACAAGTGAATTATTTTTTTGGACTTTACAAAACGAGTTAATATGGTTTATATCCAGCTCATTCTTCTCGTAATTGCTTAAGATGTTATGCTAATTACTAGCAGTATTACAAAAGATAATCACATTTCTTTAAACTAGTTTTCCAAAATCCTCCTATTCATTTACTTAATATCCTTACTAAACCTTAAAGAACTATATGTCTAATTACTATTTTACTGAAGATAAGAGGTAGGGAGAGTTACGAGAATCAATTCACTTCTCTATAATACCGTGGCGAAGAAACGGGATGCCCAATGAGGCTGGCGTGGGAATCAGGACCCATGGGACAGAGAGGCCTCAGCTCGTGATTTCCCAGCAAGAACCAACAACGAGGTAGGGGGAGGCCAGCAAAGGAGGAGCCCCTGGATTTTACACCCTCGGTTAACTGAAACAAACCAGTGGACTTTTTGAATGTCCCTCCCGTTGCTCTAGAATGACTTTGAACAATTATCAAGAAATGTCTACTCCTTCGTAATGGAATTTGAAATTGTCCTCTTCGGTATAATTTGCAGAGTGCTCTCCTAAGGAAAAAAAGTTTTTTTGTTTTTTTTCTTCTCTCAGGACCATCAGAATTATGTCAATCTTAAGCTTCTAAGTACGACAAGGAATGAAAAAAAAAAAGTCCCCCATCCTGAGAAATATGCTGAGTCGTATTATATAAAAGTAGCCTGGCTTTTTTTAGAAGCCAGAACTGTCTAGTGGAGTTTACATAAATCCCTTCTGCTGGGAGCCATGTTCAAATGCAGACCTGGGCACAGTGGTGTGTTTTAGTCAATACAGTGTTTACGGTGCAGAGCCGAGTTTTGCTGGAATTCTATTAGTCCTTTCCCCATCAGCAAAGACACCATTTTAAGAGTGAGACCCTTTCAGGGTGTTCCCCCACCTTCTACCTGCAAGGGAAAACACCAGAACTGAAACACAGAACGCACGCACACCCCAGCAGGCGGGAAGTCTGGACCTGGATCAGCTGTTGTAAGTATTTACAGCTGTCCATGCTGATCAACGGCCTGGCCATGGGACGTGTGGCTCCGCATTGTCTCACTGCTCTGTGTGTGGCCCTCTTCCTGCAAGGTCGCTGCCACTGATGGCGGCTACTTTTGCCCACATTTAGAATTTTAGTGCGTATTTTAGAACAAGATCTTCCAAGATTATATAATGATCAAATGCTTTAAAAAAAACAAAAACCCTCTATTAGTTTGTTTTGGTTTGGCCATACGGGGCAACATTGTAAATAACTCCAGTGGAGATAAAAATTCATAGTGCATTAAAATTTACTTTGTTTTATATTTATGAACTCTTTCTCCAAGAATACTTTTCAGAATCCAGTGACGGGATTATCCCAACTATAGCTAAACACTTTTTGAATTAGAAATGGATTGTAAATTTTTTAAATTTTAATTTCTTATATATTTTTTGCTTTTAGGGTCTTTATTATCATTTTCTATTGTACCCCTCACCCTGAGTTATAATCTAGATAGTACCTGTTAGCATAAAAGTTATAGCAACCCTTTTCCCAATATATTTCCCAAATATATTTCCCAATATATATTCCCAAATATTTGCATTTCCTCATTCTACTTAAAGAATATGTTTTCTGGGGGCGCCTGGGGGGCTCAGTCAGTTAAGCGACTGCCTTCGGCTCAGGTCATGATCCCAGGGTCCTGGGATCAAGCCCCGCATCAGGCTCTCTGCTCAGTGGGAAGCCTGCTTTCTAAAAAAGAATATGTTTTCTAATCAGATAGCATAGAGAAGTGAATTATTATCCACTATGTCCTGCTTTTTCCTATGTGTTGTTATAATTATGAAGAAAATTCACCCAGAAGTCTACTATAAACTACCAGAGGTAAGATGAGAAAGTCAATATACTTTCTTCTTACTCTAATTCTTAAATATAACCATCAAGTTTAGGGACCTTCCTTAGGGTTCTGGCAACTTCTGTATCAGACCTGAAATCCAGGCCTACAATCCTATCAACTCTTAGTTTGTATTATTAAAGAAATATAATCCAAGAACTGAAGAGTTTTCTGAAGATTTCCAATATGGAATATGAGTTATTTCTAGGCTTTTTTGTTTTGTTTTAGATTTCAAAACCATCCCATTTTTGTCCTTAAAAAATTAAACACATCTAATGAAGACCCAGGTGTTAATTAAAGAGGAGAAAGGGTGGAAAATCTGACACTTAGTAATTTATTTTTAATGCATAATAGATAATGACTCATGTTTAATGTTTTTCTTAATGAACAATAATACCCAGTTGCTTTAAATTTCCCTAATTAAAATGTGAACTGCTTGAAAACAGGGCTTCAATGATAACTTTTCAAAACAAGTCTAAAATATTTTTCAATGAAATCAGTTATTTTTCTATGTTTCTCCGTCAAAAGTGGAAGTTCCATTCAAAACGGATCTAGTCTATTTTGTTTGTGCTCCACGGACGATGAGTTTCTGGGGTTAGACACAGAAAAATCAACAGATACATACAAATTTCAGTTGAGTTTTGCTCATTTAAAAATCACCATTTTCTATGACCAATCTATGTCGAAATCCTCAAGTTCATGTTGTCCGCGTCACCTCTCTTCAGCAGAGCGTCCACAGCGTGCACGGGGTATTGTGTGAACCCACGAATCCCGGGAGGGCGAGCTGTGATCCCTGCCTTCATGGCAACGCCCCCCAACTGATGGAGGTCACGGTGTCCCTAATAATTACATCCACCATCAGGGCGGCTGTCTCTACTGAGCACTTGCTATGTGTGAAGCACTTTTGTAACCCATTGTTCAACACTTCCTCACTTATTTCTTATAATAATACCTAAGTACAGTTCATTATCCCCATTAACCTTGAGAGAGCAGGTACAGTAACTAATTAGTGAAATCAGAACTCAAGTTGTATTAAGTCAAATGCTGTAAGGCTCGGATATCTGGGGTGCATTATGGATCTCCAGGTCTTCTTCCTTCTTTCCTCCCTCCCCGCCCCCCCATTCCTTCCTTCCCTCCTTCCCTCCTTCCTTCTGTGATGGAGGGGAAGACGTCGGAGTAAATGGCAAGAAAATAATGATATCATGATATCAAATGGCTGTTCTGTGCCACTTACTCATTTTTGTGTCATGGAAGCTCTGAAAAAGCTTCTGCCTGAAATTCCATGGGTGTCCCCACACCCAGCTCTGTTCCTTCTTTGACCCATTTAATGACCTTTCAGAAACATCTACAATTTGACAAGCACCCCCTAATTCGTTGAGAAAATATTTTGAGCAGGGGCTCCGGATGACACTCATAGGTAATAGAAAAGACAGTAAGCAATAACATGGAGGACTCTAGGAGGAGGAAAGGACAAGTGAATTGGGGTACATCGGAGGGGGAGACGAAT
>LNAC01000093.1:192511-299004 GCA_002007465.1 Ailurus styani | reverse complement strand
AGGGAGGGGAGGGGGGGGGGGGGATCGGGGATGGGTGAGCCTGGTGGTGGGTATTAAGGAGGCCACGTATTGCATGGAGCACTGGGTGTGGTGCATAAACAATGAATCTTGGAACACTGAAAAAATAAAGTAAAAAAAATTAAAAAGGCAGGTGGCCACATAGATCATCACTATAAAGGGTAAGGAAGGTCACGCACAGCAATGTGTCTGCAAGTGAGTTCTGAAGATCCACAGCATTGCCATCATGTGGGAGGCTTGCAGGAAGATTAAATTTCGCACACCTGAGCCAGTACCATTTAATCAGAAGCTCAGCTTGCAAGGCCAGGGGATCTGCATTCTTAAGCAGGACTCCAGGCATCCTGATTACATTGGGATTTGGGAATCTAAGCAGAAGGCCTGGGTGTGCCAAGGGAACACACAGAAGGGGGAACATAACCCCGTCATGGAAGTCAGGAAAGACTTACGGGTCTAAACGCTATTTTCTTTTAAGATTTTATTTATTTCTTTATTTGGCAGAGAGAGAGAAAGCATGCACAAGCAAGGTGAGTGGGAGAGGAAGAAGCAGGTTCCCTACTTAGCAGGGAGCCCGATGTGAGGCTCGATCCCAGGACTCTGAGTTCGTGACCTGAGCCAAATGCAGACCCTTAACCGACTGAGCCAGCCAGGTGCCCCTCTAAGCACTAAATTTAAGTGAGAACAAACCATCCCCTGAGGTGAGGGCACTGAGGTCTTCCCTGCCTGGAAGCAGCCTGGGGCTTGTGGAGTGGCAAGGAGATTGTCATGAATCAAGGATGAGCTGACAGAGAGGGAAACTAGAAGTCAAGCTGAGGTATCTACCCCAGCACGTTTGTCCGCCAAAGGTGTAGGCAGGATGATAGCATATGGTATATAGTTTTTTAGGGTTCGAGAGATTTGATTTTGCTTCTTAGTTTTTCTTCTGGGTTGAAAATAGAGATAAAGGGGAAGATGGATAATCAAGGAGGCAGATGATGGGGGAGAGAGAAGAGGAGGAAATGAAGGGAAAAATCCGGGGGTTGGGGGGGCAAAGACAGCATTAGAATAAACCGCAGAGGCTCAGAGAGAGAGAGGAGAGAAAGAGCGGGCCAGGCAGGAGGCAGAGGTGCGAGAGCCCGGAGGGAATAGGGTCAGGAATGCAGAGCAGGGGGGCGGTTAGAAGCGAGGACCGCAGAGAGACCGACATGGTGCGGGAGGGGCGGCATGGGGCGGACAGGGGCGGAAGGTACCGCAGACAGACACCTCGCTTGCCGCCGGCGGCGGGGGCAGGGGCGGGATGGGACGCAGGTGCGTTGGAAGGAAGCAGGACCGACACAGGTGTTCTCACTCTCCCTGAAAATTAGAGGCCCGGCTCCTCTGCTCAAAAGGAGAGAAGCCCAGGCTCGGGCTGTGCTCCTTGGAAGCAGGTCTGGACGTGGAGGGCTCCGTGCAGGTGGAGAGGCGCACGCTTCTGGGGAGACCCCACCCCACCCCCCCATTGCCGAGGGCGGGAGACGCTGCGCCGGGAGGCCGTGGCCACCGGGTAAGTCCTTGCTCGGGGGAGAGGACAGGTCTTTGCAGGACCTACCGACCAGCGACGGGGTGCAGGCTGCCCCAGGGCCGGGCAACCTCGCCAGACCCAGCGCGTGCTGGCCACGGTCCGTCCCCAGGGAGGACCCGATTCCATCTCCTACACAGAAACTCGGGCGAGCCGGTCATTTATTCCCACTGGGCAGCGGGAAGTGATTTTAAAAAACCTCCAGCCCGTGTCTTAGTGCCACCAACACTCTTTCCTCTTACTCTCCTACACTATGGAAAATATGAAATTTGACAAGGATGAGTTTGAAATTTTGATTTTTACGTTAAGAACTTTGTTGTACAAGTTCAGCATTTCGGATGAAAAAGATCCTAGGAATGGACCACGACATCCCTGTAACTTGACGGGGTGCGGGAGCCACCTGGGTTGAATTTTGGGTGGCTCTGGGCTTCTGGATGTTTGGTAAATACTTGATGGTGGATGGGTGAGCAGGTGAATGGTGTCTGGGTGCATTAGGAAAAGCCTAGAGTCCCTACTTGAGTCTGGGGTAAACTACCCTGATTTGGATATCGAATTCAACACCAAGGGCCAAATTTTACCAGCTGGGCCAACTTAAAAGTGGTCAGGTGGGTGATGAGTCTGCTTTTGACGCCAAGGTGCAGTCAGAAGGAATCAGACAGGTGTGCAGTGGGGCCATGCTGTGAAAATAAGATTTTCAGTGTTTGGTGGTTGTGTTGGGGTTGAAATTTTGCCTTCAGATTTTAGGTTTAAGTCTTAGGGAAGTACGACTTGCTTAAAGGAATGCTGAAAATGTCCCTTATGAATGTTTGCAGGACCAGCCTGAGTCCCACTCTGGGGACTCAGCACACCTGTTGGTAACGTGCTCCAGATCACCCACTTTGCAGCTCTAAGGTTTTATCATGTGGGTAAATCGCTTAAACCTTTCATAGGCATTTTTTATTTGCCAACCCAAAGATGATAATTCCTCCCTCCTGGGATAATGAGTAAGAATAAGTGACTTCTGGAAAATTAAAGTATGGAAAACATTTGGTACCTTTCCTGTCACGTGTTGGCAATAGAGGTTTGCTCCCTCTTTCTGCTGAAAACTGGACAAAAGCTGTATTCGTCTGTATTTCATTTTTTAAGTTTTTATTTTGTGATAATTATAGACTCGCAAGCCGCTGTGAGAAATAATAGAGAGCTTCCTCGCGTCTTTACCCGGTGGTAACGTCTTGCAGAATTAGTGCTGATGCTGAAACCGGGAAGAGTAAAGATAGGTTTGTCACTGTCGGGATCCCTCATGCTGCAGAGCTGCACACCGACTTGGATCCCGTTTACGGTGCCCACCCTGTGGGAAACCTCCAAACGTCTCCATTTCTAGAAACTTCTCATGCCCAGAGTGTTCTGTGGGAATGCTGGACTTGCCTGGGAATGTCGTACTGGAATTGTATCCACTTCAGGTCGACTTTTCCTCCTTCCTGAATTCCCTGGAGATTCACGAAATCTCTAGTGAGCATTACAGGTTGGCCTCTTTCTTCCTCGCCACCCCCCTCACCTGCAGGGATTTTGAGGTTATTAAGGCTGCAAAGAATGAATTGGACAAAAGTTTTATTAGAAAAGTGTTGGAGGGGCGCCTGGGTGGCTCAGTGGGTTCAAGCCTCTGCCTTCGGCTCAGGTCATGATCTCAGGGTCCTGGGATTGAGTCCCGCATCGGGCTCTGTTCAGCGGGGAGCCTGCTTCCTCCTCTCTCTCTGCCTACTTGTGATCTCTCTGTCTGTCAAATAAATAAAATCTTTAAAAATCTACATATAGAAAAGTGTTGGGAGTGTCCAAGAGCTTTCCAAATATCAGCAAACTTGGTTTCAGCAATTTAAAATCATTTTCTAAATTGTCAAAATATAAAAACCAGTCACTTGGAGTTTCTTCAATTTGGCTCCCCACCCCGCCCAGAACTGGAGATCTATTCAGGTTGTGTTAATCCCAGAAGCTTCTCGAAGACTCCTAACTAGACCAGGGGTTTGCTCTTGAGCACACTCACTGGTAGCAATTAACACCCCTCTGCACCCACAGGATGAGGGGGGCAGAAGGTCTGCAGGTTCTGCAAACTGATGAGACCACCCCCTTCAGGTGGGGCTGAGGGTCCCCTGGCCTCCCCTCCCCCTCAGGGTCCCGGTGATGGTGAGGACTTCCAGGCCTGGACAACCTCCGCATTGCTCGCGCGGTAGGGGCGCCGGCCTCTGGTTGGTGCACGCTGTCCCTTCAGTCTGAAGTATGGTGCTTGTGGACTCGAACAGTATCCGGAAAGCTTCCTGAAGGAAACTCTCCTCCCCTCGCCTCCATCTGCCCTCCGTAGGTGCTCCACTGCCTTTCCGCAGACCGTTTCTTAAAGTGCCCAGCTGCGTCTTCGTGTGGTTGCTGCTCCTGAGTTTGTCCCAGGCTGGCTGCCTGCTGCCCGTGGTCCCGCGGTCTGGCCTTCTTGCTCAGCAGGACGGAGAGCAGCCTCCCAGGCACTTGCTGGAGGGTTAAGATGGCGGCCTGGCTGCTCTGGTTTCCATTGTCCCTTCATGTCCCTTCATGGTGGTCTTGCTGCTGGCCTTGCCGAAGCTACCAGCTGGTGTCTTACCGGGGAACTGGGGGCTGTTCCCTGCTCTACCGTTCCCATCAGGGCCCAGTAAGACACTGGTTTCTCTCCTTGTTCTGCTCCACTCTTCCCTTAAGGAGGTACGAAGAAAGGAGGGAAATTGTGCCCATGTGATAAAAGTTGTTTTAAGGAGATAGAGTGGGGCAGAAAATCATTTGAAGGACTGAACTGCAAATTCGGTCAACACTAGTGATTTACAATCTTCACTTCTGGCTTCTTTGTTTCTTTTTTTTCTCACTTTCATTGACCCATACAGTCAGGCATTGCTGCGCTAAGTGTAAAACTGAGGTGTTGAGGGGACATCTTGGGCAAAATTTTTAGAGTAATTATTTTTCTTTTGTTCTTATGAAACATAGTATGGTCAGAGGTAAAAATAAAAGAGCACACTTAGATTTCAAAAACAAATCCTGCCAACTTTTCAGTATTAAGGAATTTGATTTGTTAATTTGTATATAGCATATTTTTTTAAGATTTTATTTGGGCTGAGCAGGGAGCCCAACGTGGGACTCAGTCCCTGGACTCTGAGGTCATGACCTGAGCCTGAGCCGAAGGCAGTAGCTTAACCCACGGAGCCACCCAGGTGCCCCTTGATTTGTTAATTTTTTTTTTTTTAAGATTTTTTATTTATTTGACAGCGAGAGATTACAAATAGGCAGAGAGGCAGGCAGAGAAACAGAGAGGAGGAAGCAGGCTCCCTGCTGAGCAGAGAGCCCGATGCGGGCCTCGATCCCACGACACTGAGATCATGACCTGAGCCGAAAGCAGAGGCTTTAACCCACTGAGCCACCCAGGCGCCCTGATTTGTTAATTTTTAAAGAATTTCTTTTGAGTGCTCATTAAGCATAATGGTCTCACATTTTGTTTGCTTGTTTTAGTGTTGTTGGTAATGTCTCTGATAAGCTTTATTATCAAATCCCCTTAGCCTCCTAATACTCACTGGGAAATCTTTGCCTCTGCTCTTTCTAAATGGTTTTGGGGAAGATTGGTGTGACTTCTGTTTTCGCCTTTGTGACCGTGCGTGTCCATATCTGGGCCTATTCTTCTTAATAACAATGTAATCTCTCACAGATACACATCTGGTCATGTTTATTTCCTCTTGTCAGTTTTGGAAGGTTGTAGTTACCTAGGACTTTTATTTCATCTCACTTATTTGTGGACATCTCCATTTGTTCTTGAAAAGAATATGTATTCTGCAGCTGTCGAATATGGTATTCTATAATCCTCAATTAGGTCAGTATGATCACAGCACCGTTCAGAACCTTCCCATCGGTGTCCGTGGTATATTACTGCATAATGACCGAGCGGCGGAGAGCAATAGTGAATGTGATCATGGCACTGAGTTTCTGTGAGTTCAGGGCTCGGGACTGCTTCTACTTGGATTGGGTTCAGAGTCTCAGAGATGGCATTGGAGTTCGTTATCTGTGTTTAAACTTAAATATATATGCATATATTTAAAGTCCAGAGATCTTAAGACTTTTAAAGTCATGTAATAGACTTTTTTTAAAATGTTTTATTTATGACCGAGATAGCAAGAGAAGGAACACAAGCAGGGGGAGTGGGAGAGAGAACCCGGCTTCCCTCTGAGCAGGGAGTCTGATGCGTGGCTCTATCCCAGGACCCTGAGATCATGACCTGAGCCGAGGGCAGACACTTAATGATTGAGCCACCCAGGAGTCCCATGTAATAGACTTTAGATAGAACATAAGGTTCAAGTGTCAGACACTCACCCAGACACACTATAAAGCTACACAACCATATAAAAAGCAAGAGGGCTTAACACTGGAGAATGAATGTAAGTCAATGTACTTAAAATTTTTCCAGACTGCTGGGGGGGATTTGCCAACTGAGGGATGGTGTTACATCATTTTCACAAAATCATATTTATTCCTACCAAAAAAAAGGGGGGGAAATAATTGGGTACCTGGGATATAATAAAGCAGCTATCTGTAAAAGTTATAAATTACATTTAATTGTCAGATGAAATATCTCTGGTCTTTTCCCGTACGTTTCTGCATTCAGAATTTTGAAGGTGTTTTTTTGCAGAGAAATGGTGAATGATTTCATTCTGAATTGTGACAGTTGTTAGACTTTTGTTTGTGAACTAATAAAAGGTCCGTGGTATTCCAAAATTAATTCAGGATGGAAAGAACAAATTATTTAATAGATTGCTACACGTTTCATTTCAAAACTATAGATTCACCACACTGAGAACTTACTTTACAACTGTCAGAAATCATCCTGAAATAGAGTACAGAAACATTTTCCTGGAGAAGCTAAAGTAGCTTACGTTAAGGTTTAAAATGTGCAATTGCTGGCCTACAAGAGGTAAACCCAAGACCTCTTCCAGCATTCTCTTCCATTACCTGCCTGACCTCGAAACTGCTTTGAATAGCCTGGTGAATAATGAATTCACAGTTCTGGGCGCTCTCCCGAGATGGCCCCCTTCACCAGGGTGAGCTCTTTGGTAAATGAAAAGCTTATGTTGCAATAAACAGCTGCTGTGATTACAAAGAAACACACAGAACCTCCTCTTGCTTGTCCTATGACCGTGAGCAGATTGAGGATCACCACTGTCTGATTTATTTTATTTATTTTTTAAGAAGTTTAGCTTTTTCAGGCAGATATGCCAGAAAGCTCTTTAGAAAAGAGTGCGTAGGGGCCACCTTGGTGGCTCAGGTGGTTAAGCGTCTGCCTTCAGCTCAGATCATGATCCTGGGATCAAGTCCCACATGGGGCTCCTTGCTCAGCGGGGGACCTGCTCCTACCTCTCCTTCTGTCCCTTCCCTTGCTTGTGCACGCTCTCTCTCAGTAAACAAAATATTAAAGAAATAGAAGAGAGCCTACAACAAGTCATGTTGTTTGGGCCTTAGGAGGGAGAGTGTGCTCTGGGATTGAGAGGCCATACTTATTTTAGGAAAGATTCTTCCAGAAGTTCAGAATGAGGAGAAAAATAGGTACAAGATTTATTTTGAGGTCCTGAAATGTCTGTCTTGTAATTTGGCTTACCTGGCACCTGGATATCATGTCAAACACACACACACACACACACACACACACACCTTAGCTCCTCTGATAATCAAAAAATCAAATGCTCGCTTATTTTATAAAAAAAACTTCAGGAGCCATCAAATATCTATTCAATTAAAATGCTTTGAATACTGTGACACCATTGAGAAGTGGTCCAGATCAGTGGAAAGCAACCCTTGCTTCTGAATCAGGCAGACTGTGTCTTACAGGGTCCAAAGCTCGCAGATCAGTTTTGTTCTGAGTAGCTGTGTCCCGATAAGACCCTGAACATTCAAAACCTGGACTTACTAACTAGCACTTCACGGGCTATGTGTCAGCAATTTGCCAGCATTCTTTAGGTGGCCCATGTGGAGCCCGGATGTGTACCCTGAGAGTCTGTGAGTTTCAACACTATGCACACAGCAATGCTTTATTTATTACTTTTCCTCTTTCTCCCACAGAATTTTCCTTATGCCCTCTGCCAACGCCCAGCCAAAAGAGCATTGTCTTCATGGTTCTGTTTTTTGAGTGTATGTGTTTCATTACCATACTTCCATTAATCTTTGTAAATCATGGGCAGAAAGACCATTGTGAAGTGAAAATACAGGTGAGGAGTAAATGGAGTTAATTCTGTGAAATCTGAGGATCCATTTTGAGTTTTCACAGGACTGTCAGTTCTAGGGGATACAGGTGCTGGTGACAAAGACCTGCTTCATCAGGATTTCATAGATTCCCTGTCCCACCTAACCTGCTATGGCTTATTTCCCTGGCCAAGTTACTCCAAATCCTGCTTGTCAAGTGAATATAGTGCCTAAGATCAACCCAGTTGAGTAGAAGTTTGTGTGATGATGACCATGTAATTAAGCAGGTAAACTAAACAAGGGTCAGGAGGCCACTGGAGAGCTCCGATTCTCCTGTGCCCTAGTCTGTAACCCTGGCCATGGTCTACTTCTTAAGGAAGTTAGGCTCCCATGCTGTGGACACACTACTAGACAAAATAGTTTTCCCATTCTTAGAATAGGAGAAATACCCTTAAAACTCTATTTTTCTCTATTTCCAAGGACTTATAATAATATTCTAATGACATCTTGTCATTTTGAACAGTAGACATGGATACATAGGTTTACAGTAACCCTCAGTTAGAAAATGAAGAGACACAAATTCATCACCTGGAAAAAACAGAGCCTAAAAATTAAGACTTACCTTGTCATAGTTCACAACCAAGCTTTTTTTCACTACTTTAAAGTTTTCTTCTTCCCTTTCTACCAGTGGTGAACCTGAACCCCCTCATCATTGTGGTTCTCCCACAGGTGTTCAACAAGGAAAGGTTATATCTGGAGCTTCGGAGTTTTGGCTTGGAAGGAAGTGTTACTTCAACTACTGAGAGGCAAGCAATACCTATAGTCACTGAATTATTGACTATCTTGGGTATTACTTAAATTTTAGAATGAAAATCTTCGGATATGAGTTCCCTCCTTTGAAAGGAATCCAAGCAGCTGTTGGTGAACTTGGCTCTTATGGGGCAGACAGTGCTCAATAAATGTTTATTGAGCTGAGCTGATCCCACTTCACTCAGGAGCAAGGTCAGAGCTAGGTCTTGAATCTAGCTCCCCTATGACTACATCAGAAAATCAGAACAGAATATCTATACTTAGAACATGTAAGTGGCCAACCTTTTGCAGTACACAGTGTACTTCACATCTGCAGAAAATAAGGTACCAGCTTTAACCCTCAAGTTTTTTATGAAGTAATTGAAGAACCAAACAACCAAAATAACCACTTTTGACCAAGAAGTGAGAGAAGGCCCACACCATATGGCTAAGTAAGATCCTGAGGAATGCATGCTGAGTGCGATCCCATTGACCTGTTAAGAACTATGTGGTGAACAGACCACAGGAAAAGGTGTACTTTTTATAAAGGTCATGAAAGACCTTCACAGCATGACCCTGCTCTTCTTGGCTTTGTTAGTCCCTGATTCTTTCACATGACTTTAATCAGATCCACTTGCTGTAACAATTAGCAACACCCAGTGCTCCATGCCACATCTCAAGTAACTGCTCTTTGCCTTAAACACCCTTCTGTCCCTCCTCTTGCTTGGAAATTCCCATCTTTTGATCAATATTCTATACAAATATTACCTTTCCTTAGATGTTCTAAGGGAACATCTTCCCTTAAAAACATCCCTGAACTCCTAAGAAAATATGGTTGGTTCCTCCTCGGAGATGCTGACCCATCTGTATGGGGTATTAATGACCTCCCCTTGCATTCAAGCAGACATGGATCTGAATTTGCAGTCCTGTACTGCCTTTCCACCCGACTGTAATGAATACTTCCTGCCCTCTCTGTGTTTCACATACTTAGTATATGTGGGAAGCTGAAACAAAGTAGCACAGACAAGAGGGGTTGTGCACAAGAGAAATCTATTTCTCACACTTCTGGGGACTGGAAGTCAGAGATCAAGGTGCCAGCATGGTCCGGTTTGGGGGCAGGCTGTCTTTGGGTATAGACAGCCACTTCATTGCTGTGTCAGCACATGCTGGATGGGGCTGGGAGGTCTCTTAGTGTCTCTTAGAAGGGTAACGGTCCCATTATGGTAGCTCCACCCTCATGATCACTTACCTCCTAGGCCTATACTCCTAACCATTCCTATCACCATATTGCGGGTTAGGCTTCAAAATATAGACCCAAACATTCGGTCCATAATAGGTGCCTTGCTTACAAAATAGGGATCATAACTAAATCTTACTGATTTTACATATATGGGTGATAATGTGAGTGATTGCATGATTACTTTCTGACCATTTCGGACCTTGCATATGTGGAATTCTTGATCTTGTGGAGTAGTCAAAGGTAGGATCATGACTTCGTCTTACGTAATGCTGATTGTGGAGAACAATGCATGCAAAATAGGACTCATTTACAGTGGAAACTGATTATTTGAGGAGGAGAGAGAGACCTCACCCTTGAGAGACTCTGCTAGCCACAAGGAGGTTCACCAAAGTCCAGGACTTGTGTGCGGCTGCATGACTAGATGTATGTCTCCAAAGGGTGTTTGTGGAAGGGGTGGGGCAGGGGACGAAGAGTGAAACCCGATGAATGCCAGACTCCTAGTTCAGCCACTGGTGAGCTGTGTGATGTCTGGGAAAGTCACACAGTCCGCAAACTGATGAAGCTGTAAACCTTTTGTAAATACTCCATAGGGAAACCATTACCAACGGACAGCAGAGCAGAGAATGTGGCCCCAGACAGCAGTCTGTGAAGACCGTGCTAAGGTGATGGTTAAACACTTTGGGCCTGGCCGCCTTGCCCCTTCAAACTATTGCTGTCTACGACTAAACTGACAAAAGGAGAATGTGGGCTTTAATTGCATTGGGCCACTTTTCGGCATTTAAAGTAAATCCATCGTTCCCTTTATCCCATGAAAAGCCAGGAAGGTTGTTACAGGAGTAAACAAATGTGAACCCACAGGGGAGTCTGAGCACTTGCTTTGGTGTATCAGTCACCAATGCCGAGATCTTTACTGACTTTCCTAACAAGGTATATTTAAAGTAAAATATACCACTAAGCCTCTTCCATGTTTTGGCATCAGAGTTGCAGAGGACTCCATTATTTATGTAGCCATAGTACCCTTTGCCATCACTGTGGTGATGGAACTCAGGACTGAGGCGGCCTCACGGGTTCCTATAATCTGTCCTGAGCCAGAGTCCAAATCTCAAAAACTGAACAGAATGCTTGATTACTTAAATGATGGAAAACATTTGAATCCAAGGGAGGAGGCACTGCCTATTCATTGTTTTGTTTTGTCTGGTCATGGTACAGTACTTAATAAACTCCCATACTTCACTCCCCACAGGCTCTAACTGTTCATTCAGGTTTTTCTCACCAACAAGTGAATATGTTGTGTAACCTAAAGCATCAGCTCCAATTAGCCTTTCTTTTTAAGATCCAGCAGCTGAATATAAATTGCCTCAAACTCCCCATTATCTGAACTAACCCTGAAAATGCATTGTGTTAGGTCTGTTCCCTAATGATTTGACCACCAGGAGAAAGCTGTGTGTTGTAATGATCTTGGCGATACTATGCTCTGGGGGCGGGGGGGGAACCAAGTCAAGATTGAGAGATTTTCAACTCACTGAAATTTAAGGGTTTGTATTACTCCACAACCTGCAGATATAAATAAGTTTAAAATCTTATCTCACAGCAAAAAGCATTGCAGCTTATTTTTCAAAAGTAGAGTTAGAAATACAGGGGAGATATAGAAAAACTAAAACTATTATATTTCACACTTAACACTTCAATATTATAATACCTAGTTCCTCATGACAGTTCTGGATTATTAATGTCCGGTTCAATTATATAATCAAAATACACAATAAAATTAAAAGAAATGCAGGTAAGTGAGGGTTGGACATATTTAAATGGATTGCCACTGGAAATGTATAAGCTGATTTGAAAAAATCTTATTTTTTCTATGTCAGTTATTTGAATATTGCTTTCTTTGGCATAGAGGCATTTCTTACAAAACTTCCCCCCCCCCCACTACTCCCTACTGGTGGATAGCATTGCTTGAAATAGCACTACTTTTTCCAGCTGAGCGAGGGATCTGAGAGCCTAGGGACATATATGCATGATGACAATGGCTATGGAAAAGATTTTGTGATGACGGCAAGGTCTTCTGGGAGGACATTGCTATATTAGGAGTCAATTACCAATCAGAAATGGACAGGGCATACTTAGGCTCCATTTGGTTTAGATCTCTGAAAACTACCATGGGACAGAGTTGAGATTTGGGGGATGAGCTGGAAAGTTTCTAGTAGGGTAGCAACACTGGGAACAGAGCATAAAGAATTCATTTGACAATGATAAGAAATGGGAAAAAAAATATTGTGGCTAAGAAAATTAAAAGATGAAAGGATCAAGTACAACTCTATTGTGTTACCCAGGCATCACAGAAAGATCAGTCCAGCTGAGGGAAATGAGGAATTTGGTCAGCATGGCACTGGTGGTGTGGGTATGTGGTTTTGTGTTGTTTGCATGGACTTTGATGTGATTGTGGAAAAATAAACAGCTGTGAGAGGTTCTCACAATGTATATATTTCCAAATACTATGGATCAGAAAGGTAAATTTAGTGATTTCTGCTTAAGAATCGGGAGGGGCACCTGGGTGGCTCAGTTGGCTAAGAGTCCTTTTTTTTTTTTTTTAAGATTTTATTTGTCAGAGCACAAGCAGGCAGAGTGGCAGGCAGAAGCAGAGGGAGAAGCAGGCTCCCTGCGGAGCAAGGAGCCGGATGTGGGGCTCTATCCCAGGACCCTGGGATCATGACCTGAGCTAAAGGCAGCTGCTTAACCGACTGAGCCACCCAGGTGTCCCTAAGAGTCTTATTCTTAGTTCTGGGTCAGGGTCAGGATCTCAGGGTTGTGGGATAGCACCCCATGTTGTCAGGCTCCATGATCAGTGGGGAGTCTGAGCTTCTCTCCTCCGCCCATCCCCCCCCCCGAATCTTTAAAAGGATCGGGAACCATTAAAAGTCACCTCTGGTGAAAATAATATAAATTTAGTAGTTATATATAGGAGGTGCTAAACAGGGTTTTATACAGGAAAATACCATGAGTGCACTGAAGAGATTTGTGGAAAAACCCTTAGAGCCACGTTCTGGAATCGGAGACTTTCTCCTGGGGCCGGTTCTGTGACCCGCTGTATGCAGTTAGACATACTGCTTAGTTTTTGGATGTCTCTGAACTCATTAAAATGAAGTGGTGCCTTCCAATCTCTTTCCACCAAGTTGCATGGAACGTGCTCTCTACGACAGAAGGAACTGGGTGAGCCGCGGTCCTTCCGAGGCTTAGCTGAAATGGATTCCCCAGGCTGACCTTACGGTCATTCGGGGGAAACTTCCCTACGTGAGGCTTTCCTCTGAATGCAGCTCAAGAGTGAGCTCGCCCTTCGGTGGGTTCCACACCCCGCAGACTCCGAGGTGGGCAGGTGACATTTCAGTAGATCTTCACCGTCTGCTCCGGGAACGGGCTGGAATGGGGGCCGCGGGAGCGCGTGTGCAGTGTCCGCTGCAGGGAGTGTGCCCTGCCCGGGCGGGGTTCCCCGTGCGTGGTGCACGCTCATTGCCGCGGTCGGGGGTGGGGGGCTCGGGCTGGGGTTCCCCGTGCGTGGTGCACGCTCATTGCCGCGGTCGGGGGGGGTCGGGCTGGGGTTCCCCGTGCGTGGTGCACGCTCATTGCGGTCGGGGGGGGCCGGGCTGGGGTTCCCCGTGCGTGGGGCACGCTCATTGCCGCGGTCGGGGGGGGCTCGGGCTGGGGGTGCAGTGGGCAGAGGGTGCGGGCGCCGGGAAGACAGGGCTAAGTGTCTTGTTGGGAGACGGCCGAGTGGAGCCTCCTTAGGGTACAGAGTCCCCAGGACGGGCAGCAGGGAATCCGCAAGGCTTTCTAACCACGGGGGGATGGGTCCGCTCTTCATTTGCGTTTTTCAGCTATTTGTGTTTGGGGGGGAGGTCCCTGCTCACTCTTATGCACTTAAATTTCTAATCAGACAAGAATCTTGGCCACTATGAAAACCAGAATGTCGTAGTCCGCGCAGGCTGCTCTAATAAAACACGTCAGACTGCGAGCTGAGGCACAACATAGATGCTTCTCTCTCACTGTTGGGAGGCTGGGGGTCTGAGACCGGGCTGCCTGTGCGCCGGGTCCTGAGGAGGCCTTCTCCCAGGCTGCGGGGGGCCTCCTCGCTGTGCTTGCCCCAGATCAGAGGCAGGAAGCAACACTTCTCATAGACCTTAAAAGGGCAGCAATCCCATGCTTAGCATCTTTAAGTTCGTGACTTTACCTACTCTTCACTGTCTCCCAAGGGTCCCACCTCCCCCTGTGCTCTCACTGGGGTTTCCACATATGGATTTTAGAAGGACACAGACATTTAGGGCATAAGAACCGTGTTCAGTAAAGCAGAGAACATTGATGCCTATCTTTCTGTAGTATTATTGGGATTAAAAGAGCTCCCGTAGCCCCGAGGAAGAGACAGTGCCACACTTGAGAATAGAAGCAGGCTGGCTTATTTTCTGAGTTCTATACACTGGACAATACCCAAGTTTACATTTATCAACAAGAGCAGGTACACACTGGGTAACTCACTTGCGATGGCCTGGGAAGAGCCACCATACTTCTGCACCTGGGGATAGAGGACCCGCGATGATCCATGTCCCGACAAAGCTGTGCGTGCTGGAAACCTTCAGGGAGGGATAGAAAACCTGACAGTGTGCACACCATCTCTACATGGACAACTTTATATCTGCAAAATGAACCTAGTGCTTGCAAGTATCTCACGAATTGAGGTAATTGCCCTAATACAGTCTGAGTTTCGCTCTAATAATAGACTAATTTCACTACATGGAATGAGAAATAAATGGGAATACGTGAATCAGTTTAATATTTTACAAACTGCATCTATTCTCAAAGGGGATAGATATTTTTAGTTACCGATTCTTACCGAATTCCAGAGTCACTTGGTTTTACCTGCAACAAAGTTTTGCACAAATCACTTCCATCAGTAAATGTTAATAGCAATGAACCTTACTTTGGTAGTAGAGATTTTATATGTTCTTTAGCAAAACAAACAAACAAAAAAACCACTTCACCTATTAAGGACCTTCATATCTATGTCTTTTACATATGTGTCCGTATCAGTTAGTATTTTATCTTGTGGTGTTACTGTTGCACTTTAAGATTATTCCAAGTCCTTAAACTATCAACACTAGCACTACATGGCACTTACATTTATTTAACGTGCTACACTGAAGGGTTTTCAATTTAGCAAAGTGTTAGTCCTACTTGTTTTCTCCTCCCTCTTCTGAGTTTCCAAGTGAGCTGTGGGCATAATACTTCTGAAAACACCTTCAACCCACTGCAATGACCTTATCACTCAAAGTTTGTAATGGGATTATTGTAATGAATAAGAATAAGCATTGTCCCCTCTTGCAGATGTTACAGTCTAGTGGGGAAGAAAGATGAATTTTCACACACACAAATAGACGTAATAAAAATCTGGGATCAGTCCTATCAAGAGCAACTCCTGCTTCCCAGAGAACACTGAGGAACATGCATACAAGTGAAGGCTCAGAAAAATGTACCCAAAATGAAGATCAGAGAGACAATAATGTATCACAATAAACACTACAGAGAAGTACTTCACAAGAAGTATACTTAAAAAAAAATCAGGGAAATTGAATGATCTAGGCTCTCAATGCCTCCTTTCTGTACATAGTTTAACCTAGAGGGAACTAATACTATATTAAAATTGAGTTCTTTTCATATGTGCTATAGTAGTATCAAATGATTTATGGTTAGAGAGTTTATATCGATATCTTAGCTTCTGAAGGGAATATTTGATGCATAGTATCCTCAGATATCACATCTTATAAAGTACTAAATTTAACATTTGTATATTGGGATATAAACAGGTCTCTGGACAAATGCCTTTCAAGAAGGTGCAAAATAAGTTCAGTCTTGATGAAATAGCTGTGGGGAAATTTTGTTGTGCTTTCCTAGCAAAATACTGCATCTTGCATTCAGATGTTCAATTTTATTAGTGTGCATCCTTGGTTTTTCCTTTGATAGTATGGAGGACTCCATGTCATTGCTTTCTTTATAAAAATTATTTACTTTTGCATCCAATGGGCAAAAAATGTAGAATTTTCTTCTGTCATAATGATACAAACTAATGGAACCATATAAAGTATATATATGCATATGGTGATCATGATTAAGTTAAAATTCATTTAGGCCAGCTTAATTATAGGATTGTTTTAGTACCTACCAATACTATAACAAAATTAAATATCCAAGAGTAGAAACTATAATTATATCTTCCTTTGATGTCCTTGAAGTTTTCCAAAGCTAACAACAAACATTTGACTCTAGTGAGTTATCAAGAAGGCAATCCTCAAAATATTTCTTACAGATTAAGACTACTTCCAAAATTTGTACTGGCCTAGAGTTCATGTTGACTGTTCTACTGAGTTTAAATGGTTTTAAAATACCAAGTATAACAAAACAATTTTGAACCAATTAATACTGAGATAAATAATTCAGCAAAATCTTTTTATTTGGGTTCATTCTCAAGTTTATAAATTGCTGAAATGGAAAATAGCATAGTTGTATATACAGATCAATATTTTCACATTAGCAAGTTACTTAGAAATAACCTAAATATAACTATAGTTCAGGGAATTATTTCCCAGAATAAATTCATTAAAATTCAATTCATTTAACTTTATTTATTTGAATACAGAAAAGTGAATATCTATATCCTCATACTGTAGGATTAATAGTGTAGTTATTTTTGTGCCATCTGGCTCTAAGATCCGTAGCAGGGCCTCTGAAAGAATAGTGGATGAGGACAGCCAAAAAATGAGGAGAAAATAGAACCTAAGTAAGACAGTCACACAGAATAACAAAGAGTTCTCCAAATTTCCCTCTGCTTCTTCTGAAATTACTTTTTTTAGCTTCATTAAGTATGACCTTGCTCTTACTTGACTAAGAACTGTCAATTTTCACAACCATTCATTTTGTATTCCTTTAGCCAGATTTCCTGCCTCCCTTTCAAGTCTACTTTTAGCCTGATTTTTTGTTTTCATCATTAATGTACCTATTTTATTTAAAACAAAGTAGTCATTATGAGCATTATGTGAGGTTTTTTAATCTCTTGAAGGGATATACCAAGTGGATTTTTAGCCAAGATTGTGTTGAATTGACTTAGTTCCATTTGGGTTCACTATCAAGCTTACAATTTGTGGTAAAGAGAAAAGAAAAAAAAAAGTTTTCCCGGCTGTCTGTAACCCTATGAATTTCAAACCCTGAGAACTGACATTACTACAAAGCTCTGTGTCCAGAGAAAGTTCACAAGGAATTGTAGAGAGCAAGGTAAACACCCCAAACACTAGTCCATTTCTGTGTTTCCAGTGAAGGCACTGGAATCATTCCAAGAAATCCACAGGAATTAGAGAAGCTTTCCTTAGTTGTGTAGATATTTACTTACCCTAAACATAAAACACCAACACACAAACCCACACATTCTTCCTTGTCTTTTTGTTTTGTTTTGTTTTAAAATTTAACTGTAATAAGACAGTGTGATACTGGCAACTTCCTTGTCTTATGTACAAGAAAATGAGCTTGAGACTTAGAGTCAAACAACTAAAATCCTATTTTTAATTCTCAGAAACTGTATGGATTATGGTGCAATTTGCTTTACTCTGAATTTGAAATAAGAACCTATTCCCCAGAGTAATAATAATTAAAATAATTTATAACAGGATTAGTCACTTTATTTTTTGTATTCTGTGTGACACTTTTGAAAACTAATATTTATCTCAGGTACAAGCAAATATATCTTAAGGGCAAAGTAAAAATATTTTTCCTACAAAAGTACTTCAGGATATTTCAAGTAAATTTCTATTGGACCTGAACTTTCTACAGTTGCAATTATGGCTGAAATATAAAAACAAAAGAGAAGGAAAAACAAAGCAGTGGAATCATTTGAAAAAGATTCTGGAGGAGTTGAACTGGAAAATGTGGAAAGAAAGAACAGCTTTGTTGAGTATCCACTGTTAATGGCTTTTATTCCAAGGGCACGCTCAAGTCCGTGCTGTGCAAGGCCACAGGCAAGGTTTGGGCAGCTGCTGTCACCTGACAGGGAGGGGTCCCAGACAGGAGCGGTCCAGAAGGCAGAGCCCCAAATGGTGGCTCTGATTTGGCCCCAACACCTTGACTGACTCCTGAACCAGGCTTGTGAGCAGCACATTCAAAACAGGACAATTAAACACATAAGGATTGTAGTGAGATGTAACTTAGCCTCTAGGAGGCAGTTTTCAGTTTGAGTCTAACCAAATTAATGATCTGCTGGAAAGAAAACAAAAATAAAGTCTCCTACCCCAAACAAAAAAAGACCAAAAGAAAACAAAAAAGGGCACTAAAACCTTTTGGAAGAATATAACAGAATACGGAGTTTCCAAAAAGTAATGCAATTTGAGACAATAAAAAATTACCCCAAATATCAAGAAGTTAGAAGAAAAGCCTGCTTTTAAGTCCATTTTTATGGAGAAAAAAAACTCTGTAGACTAAGATTAATATGAACCAGATGGTGAAATTGGCAAAGGATTTTAAAGCAGTTGTTTTAATAACCTTACAGAAGTAAAGGAAAGAGGTGCTATTGATGGAAAAACTAGAAATCTCAGCAGAGAAATGGAGACTATAAAATGAGAACCAAATGAGAATTCAAGCACTGAAAAATACAATCCCTGAAATTTAAACGAATTTACTGAAAGGTTAACAGGATGGAGATTTCAGAGTCTGTTAACTTGAGGTAAGCAGTAGGAATTGCCTACTCTGAAGAAAACTTTATGGACCCCCCCCCAAAATGGCATCAGACTCCCTTAAAACATAGGAATAAATGTTCAGTAAGTTTGGGCGCCTGGGTGCCTCAGTGGGTTAAAGCCTCTGCCTTCGGCTCAGGTCATGATCTCAGGGTCCTGGGATCGAGGCCCGCATCGGGCTCTCTGCTCAGTAGGGAGCCTGCTTCCTCCTCTCTCTCTGCCTCTCTGCCTACTTGTAATCTGTCAAATAAATCAAATAAATAAAATATTTTAAAAAATGTTCAGTAAGTTTAACTGTGATTCCAGAAGTAGGGAAAAACTGAGGGGAAAGAGTATCTTTGAAACAGTCTGAATTTCCAAACTTGGCAAGCAAACAAGATGATCCGATCTGAGGAAGGAAACCCTCTCTAGCCACATCGTGGTCAAACTACTGAAACGTGGAGGAAAAAAGCCTTGGATGCAACCGGGGCAATTTGATTTATTGCTGATTCTTACATCCAAACCGTGGAGACCATCTCTGTGGGACAGCATCTTTAAAGTGCTGAAAGCAAGGCAAAACAAAACAAAGAAAAAAGCCTGTCAACACAGATATTTACATCATTTGGAAATATTCTGTAAGAATGAAGGTAAAATATAGAGAGAAATATGAGAAAACTAAGAGGATTTGTCACCAGCAGGCCTGGTGTATATGAAATGTGAAGTAGGTTGTTTAGGCTTAAGGGACACAATATGCAGTGGAGACTTGAATCTTCAATAAAGAAAAATGAAAATCAATATAAATAGTAAATATCTTGGTAAAAAGAAAACCTTTTTTTCTTAATTTAAACAGAAGACTTCTTTTTTTTTTTAATTTTATTTTTATTATTTGCCCAAGGGGTACAGGTCTGTGAATCATCAGGCTTACATCTTTCACAGCATTCACCAAAGCACAAACCCTCCCCAATGTCCATAACCCATCCACCCTATCCCTACCCTCCCACCCCCCAGTAACCCTCAGTTTGTTTTATGAGATTAGAAGTCTCTTATGGTTTGTCTCCTTCCCCATCCCATCTTGTTTCATTATTTTTCCCTCCCTACCCCCCACAACCCCCCACCCTGCCCCTCAAGTTCCTCATATCAGAGAGATCATATGATAATTGTCTTTCTCTGATTGACTTATTTCGCTCAGCATAATACCCTCCAGTTCCATCCATGTCGTTGCAAATGGCAAGATTTCGTTTCTTTTGATAGCTGCATAGTATTCCATTGTATATATATACCACATCTTCTTTATCCATTCATCTGTTGATGGACATCTAGGTTCTTTCCATAGTTTGGCTATTGTGGACATTGCTGCTATAAACATTCGGGTGCACGTGCCCCTGAGGAACACTACCTTTGTGTCTTTAGGATAAATACCCAGTAGTGCGATTGCTGGGTCGTAGGGTAGCTCCATTTTCAACTTTTTGAGGAATCTCCATACTGTTTTCCAGAGTGGCTGCACCAGTTTGCATTCCCACCAACAGTGTAGGAGGGTTCCCCTTTCTCCGCAACCTCGCCAACATCTGTCATTTCCTGACTTGTTGATTTTAGCCATTCTGACTGGTGTAAGGTGGTATCTCGCTGTGGTTTTAATTTGTATTTCTCTGATGCCGAGTGATGTTGAGCACTTTCTCATGTGTCTGTTGGCCATTTGGATGTCTTCTTTGGAGAAATGTCTGTTCATGTCTACTGCCCATTTCTTGACTGGGTTATTTGTTTTATGGGTGTTGAGTTTGAGAAGCTCTTTATAGATTTTGGATACTAGCCCTTTATCTGATATGTTAAACAGAAGACTTCTTAAAAATTATTGCATTGTTTTTTGTGGGACTGGCAATGCATGAATTATAAATACATGATATAGCAAAAAAAATTTTGCATTTTTTATATGTTTGAAATAAAGTGGTACAGCATTAATGACAAGAAGACTGAAAATCAGGCAAGTTTGTTGTACTTTCTAGAACAAACAGGGAAGAAGAAATGCAGGTAGATAGTTAAAAGACCAATAAAATAAAATGAAATTCCAAAATACACAAACATTCTAAAGGCAGGAAAGGACTAACAAATAAAAATTGATACACAAAGAAAGCAACTAAATCATTTTGTACCAAGTGGTAGAAAAACATCACTACTGAGGTTAAGATCGGTTTTCACAGGTTTCCTCATTCCTGTGCTCATTCCGCAGGTACTCTAGTCAGTACTTACGCGTTAGTTTGTTGTAAGAGCTAGAAACAAACATGAAGGAAGCAGTGTCCCTAACCTCCGAGTGAAGGGATCCGTGGGGATGGACAAGAATAAGCACAATGTGACCATGTAATATAGTAAGTGTAAAGGTAGCGACAATGCAGGAGGCTATGGAAACGTTGCTTTGTGTCACTTGTCCAAGGTATGCCTTTGAATGGATGTCAGGATGAGATGAACAATTTAAACAAGTGGTCAGTTGTTAGCAAGTACCAGACTGCCTGTTTATTTAGTTACTTAGAAATTCTTAGAGTCTGTCTGTATATTCACTTATTTAGAAACTTTCTGTGAACATCAAAACTTTATTTCTCTTTATACAAATGCACATGCTCATTAGAGAAAGCTCAGAAAACAGATACAGGTATAAAATGAAAATCACCCATGGTCCAACTACCTAGAGAAATGTACTAAAGTTTTATTGCCTGCCTTCCAGTATTCATGAGTGATCAGAAAGCCATGACCTTCTGGATATTTGGGTATGCTTATGTAAGACTTGCCTTCGCTTATTTTTTTAAGAATCCAAGTAACTTCAATGTTTTAGGTTTTTCCTTTCTATGGGAGTGTTTTATATTCGCCTCTTAGATTAGGAGCGTTATGCCACAGTATGTCTTTGCACACGGTATCCTTGGAAATATGACATTATTTTCCTTGAGCAAGTCAATGGAGTCCATTACAAATTCTAATAATACTGTTTCTAAGACAAAGTAAACTACCCATAAGAGGAAAAGAGGTAGATTAAGTGGAAATCAAGTGTTATCTTCCCAAGCCATTCAATGTTTGAATGAAGGGGAACAAAATTTACCTTGTAAATCTTGCAAAAACCAGTTCTCAGCAAAACCCTTTATTGGTTTTTTTGTACATTGTTACATCTACAGCTCAGTGTATAGCTTTTAGTATAGCATTATGTGCATCTCTGGTACAATGAATTTACATCACCCTTTGTTATTATGTAGTACTTTATAATCCCCACGGGAAACCATTATTTTAGGGTAAATAATTATATAGCGTAGGGGCAGTTAATTCTGTTTTTATGCTGGATAGTTTAGATAATATTTTTAAATGAGGATAGTTTTATTTGGCATTTTTTTATCTTTACAAACTCACAATTACTGAGTGTGTAAGCTTCTATGACTATATATTTTTATAACTAGATATATTAAAATCATTGCAAGCACCTCATTTGAGAAGTCCAATAGCTCCTAGAGAATACATTTTAAGTTTCTATATTTTGGTTTAAAAAAAAAAACAAAAACTTTCTGTGATCCTGCTTTGTCTTCTGACATACTACTTAAAAACTTCTTCCTAAAATGGAAACATCAGTTTCTATAACCCTACTTTTCATTTCTTTTCTGATTTAAATACCCAATTCAGAATAAAACCCAACCTCCCTTGACTGACAAATACAGTCAATAATTTTATTGGAAGAAACTATGTGAAGAAAGACTAATATAAAATTTCATAACAATGTTAAATTCTCTAGGAAATACTCCATTAGTTTAAGAAATACTATTTTACTAGTTAAGAAATACTAGTTTAAGAAATACTATTCTCTAAAACTCTACTTTAATTCGATAATCAGTTTCAAATTCCCTGAATTACACGTAACTTGAAAGTAAGACTTAACTAACATTTAGTACGTAGTGAGTTGAAAAGAGTTTCTTGGCTGAGATCCTATATTTCATAATTACCTCTCCTGAATGTCATACTTCATGCCAGGAAACGATTGTAGAGTGACTGCAAAATCTAAGGATAGCGTGTCCCCCAGAATCCTGGATTCTTGGTTCCTCTTCAGTTGCTCTTTAGGTGAATCCATGAAAACATGTTCAAGGCAAGAAGGGCCCTTGGTAATTCACCCATTATGGTATGTCTGGACTTGACAGACCTAACCCCAAAGCACTTGAATTTTATCGAAGGCAAAACTCACGCTGTCTTACTTTCTCAGTTGTGGAGTAACTTTAGGATACAATGAATACTTTTCATACTTGACGGTACCCGTGAAATGTAAGTGACATTTGTCATTTGGTTCAAAATATTGTGCAAGTATAGTTCTTTTTATTCGAGGGGAACTTACATTCCACTGATGATGATCAAGGCCCATCCTGTGTGCTGAGTTTATGCACCTGGGTCGGGGTGATTTTCTCTTCTGGAGCACAGAGCTTGGGCTTGCCTCTTTGCCCCTTCCTGCCGTTGCTTCAGTTTCAGTCCAAATGTTTTTTTTTCCCCCCCTTCGTCCAGTCAATATATACCATCATCTGTTTTCAGATTGGAAAGACTAAAAAATGCCCTTGATTTGATGAAATACAAACTAATTCACCAAGAGTTGTTAATGGTTACTAAGATGGTACATTTCCCTTCTGGGCATAATTACATGAAAAAGACAATTACCACCTCATGTAATGAATCTTTAATGGTAAAATTCCAAGCAGATAAACTTAGGAATGCATCCAATATGTTGGCTGTCAAGTCAATAGATTAATTAACGGTGAAACCATTTATTTCATAATTATCATTGGGTAACTCTTGCATACAAGGTATTGTGTTGTGTTTTGAAGTGACAGGATCATGTCGACCCCTCCTTCGTGAGGTTTAGAAGCAGACATATACTAATGGTAACATGAGGTGGAAGGCAGGCCAGCATCAAGGAGCCACGGGTGAGCTAAGACTGCTCGGATAGAGAAGGGGTGACTCTCAGGTGCGGTGGGAGCAGTCGGTGAAGGAGGAAGGAGGCTTTGCTCAACTTTAGCTATTGAACCACTTCCTAAGGAGACGCAAGATGCAAACAAGCGGAAATACTAGGGTTAGCACCACAAACGGAGAAAATTGCTCATGGAAAGGTTTGTAGGGTGCAAAACACAGGAACAATTTCAGCAGTGCTCTTCCCATTGCCTCGTTCCACCTCTTCCTGACTTGGCCCAGTGGTACCCGGGAGAAATCCCCAAGCGGAGAAAGTACACCCAGTGTGTGAACCACCAGCATCTTGGCAAAGGAGGGCGCCCTTCCTCTTTTTCCATCTCCCCAGTAAAGGCAGAAGTTTCTATATTTAAAACACATTCTTAAGAAAACAAAACCTCAGGCAGTCTTGTTATTTTCTAGGATTTCTATTTACTTTCTTTCCCCGTATCTTTAGCATTTGTATATTTGCTGATGGAGGAGACTGTCGGTCTTGCCCTTGACCAGGGATATGACTGATAACGTTGTGGTGAGAAGGGGGTTATTTCCTCATTTACATAGACTTATTCCAGGGCTCCTTCCTGTGACCTCTGGATTCCTACTCTAACTCATCAAACATTTCCACGTGTGTGGTTGTAACTCTCCATAAATACAGAATAACAGGGGTAACTGGAAACTTAGAGCCCAAAACAATGTATTCCAATTTGGTTTCTCCTGTATTTACATGGAGCTAGATGCTTGAGCACCTCCGTTTTAATTTATATGCTTGACCACAGATGGAAGAGGTGCCCCACCCCCTTTCATGTGGAAATGGTGTCATTTATGGACTGTTGGCCAAAAGGAATTTCATATTTCACGGGCTTCATTCAAGCGTTCTCCCTCACATGACATTGAAAAAGGAGTGTATCTTCTGGCAGTGGAGCAAAGATGAGCTACTCTCAAGTTACATGAAGTCATATAAGCAGCGTTAAGACCTTTGTATAAATAATGTGCTCAATAAAAGTAAAATCCTCTATTGCTTCAGTTGCTCTCTAATAGTCTTGCCAAACACTCCAAAAAAAAAAAATTAACAGCTGAGGACCATTAACTCTTACTAACTACCCATGACTTTGATGAACACGAGACATATTCTGGTTAAATGTAAAAGTTCAATCAGCCATTAAGGACCTTGGAGAAATATTTCCAAAAAGAGTCAACAGTTCTTGAAATGTTAACTGCACTCTCATTGTTTATGTGTTTTGGGCTATTGCCTTTCATAAGATGTGTTGAATGGTTTCTACCACTTGAGTGTTTTTTTTTTTTGTAAATAGTGTCAGAAAAATATAATTTCAAGGGAAATAATCTATGAATGTAAACCAGAGAATAGCATTTTAAAAATTGTCACTTCTTATGTATATTGAAATATACCGGATCAGAATTCTTCTCTAGTGTATTTTAATAACCATTCCAGAGTTCGTTTTTTTTTTTTAACTGAGCCATTTACATGGATTTGACACAAAATGAGCAAAAGTATGTGGATATGCTGCTTAACTACGGAAACTGGACACAGAAGGAAAAAGAATGCCTGGGTCAGTGGGGTGAACCAGTCTGGGGGAGCCCACATGCTAGCCCACAATTACAGTATCCATATGGATGTGAACTTTCAGGTAACTGAGGGTACAGGTAGCAAGATCCTAAGAAGGCCTGAAATTTTTCCCTGTGGGGGGCTCTTGATCTGAGTCTTGAAGGTTGGCTGGGCACTTATTCAGTGAACAGTGAGCCAGAGTGTATTGGCATGGGGAAGAGAGTTGTGGCTCTAAGAAGATGTACATGCAAAGGTCCTGGGGCTTGTGAAGCTTGTTATCTGCAGAAACTGCAATTGTACAATAGATGTGTGGATGGTGTCTTGATGTGGATGTTGTCTCATGAGCACGTTAGTAATGTTTTCACAAAACTTCCAAGCTCCTTGATTACCCTATGCTGTGTGTCTCAGAGTGGGGAAATGGGCATGGCACTTTACTAACAATGCAACGCACCCACTGTTTTGACTGGAGGAGAACCAGTAACTCAGGCATCAGGCTGGACCTGTCCAGGCTCATCTGACCTACACTTTGCATGTTTCCTGTCCTAACCAGCAAATGGGAAGGAAGACCTTTTTACCAGTGAGAATCTGTAGGTAGAGATAAGGACACCTTCCCTACCTGGGCACAAGTGGCTTCCTTCTGTCATTTCTGAGATTATATTCTTATTTCCATGGCATCTGGAAGAGGAACATGAGTATCCTCAACATCTTTTATTTTACTAAACAAAATCATGGCATCCCTGTCAGTACTTCTGCTCTGGGGGTTGTGCCAGACGTGGTCAACACGGCTCCATTACTCACCTTTTGTGATAGCCAGTGAACAGAGGTAAAAATTTTTGCAGGCACTTAAATGAACAAACAGCTTGCTGAGCAACTTACTATCAGAGACCAGGGGGCACTAACCTTCCTTTAGAGGACAGTGTTTCTGATCAAAAGAACCCCAAGGTTTTCCAAACCATCATGTTATGTCCTTCATCATTGACTAAAGAAATTTTGCCATCAGCCCTTTAGGAAGGGAGGAAAGGATGGATGTGAGATCGTTCTGACAGACCAGAATCCAATCAGGAAGATTCTTGACCTCCAAGATACACTTTTATTTTCTTACTTCTGTTTGTCAAGAAAATAAGTTTATATTTTGTTCTGCAAGCATATAGTTTGTCCCATTGCAGTAAAAAATAAAAAGCATTTTGGAGGGGAAAAGAAAAGTTCCTATTAAAAATTACCCTCCAGAAGGTGGTCTGTGTACAAGTTACACAAATAGATTTATTCACCTTTCCTAGATACAGCCACTTATGATGATCCACATTGATTCTGGGCTCACACGCAGTCAGATAACATAGGATTTGATGGTTTATAGGAGAGAATTCTAAGATTCACTTATTATTTCTAATATATATTTTCATATCGTATTTTCCCTCCCAGGAAAGTCCTTGTGACATTGGACCCACCATCACAAAGTGCAATGGTTACAGAAATTTCATTCATTATTTGACTTATTAATTTAAATTAAAAAAAAATACAACAGTGCCTTGCAGGGAAAATTCCTGCTGTCCTTCCATTTCTTTTAATGTTATTACAGCTAAGCTCCCTTTATCCAAATATCTTAAATATTTACAGACAAGTCGGGTATAAATCAGTGCTCATTTAAGATCTTTTAGGATTTCCATGTTTAGGGCTGGGAAAGTGTCCTCTGCCCGAGGGAAGTCTGCAAGGAGACATCAGGGGGTCCGTTAGGCCACGGCCTGCCTCTTGGGCAGCCTCGCTTTGATGTTATCACTAGTGTGGATTTGCGGATGCATTAACCACCCGCCAACTGGGCTTTTAATCCACCAAATTTTAAAATCTGGGTAAAACTGCAGAGGTTCGGGTTTCATCTTCATTTCCTTTGACCAATGGGCTCAGGAAACACTGCTTTTCCCCCACCCTGAGCATGTGGCTGCTTCGTGAGGTAGTTCAACAGCAAGAAGACCTTTATCTTCTGTCTCCTTCACCCTGCAGTCAAAGCCACCATGCCTTTTGGGAGCGCAGCCTGGGGACACGGGAGGGTGTCCTGTGATCCGACAGGGGAAAGCTGGGGACGGGCAGGGCCACCATGGAATGAACCGCAGGGATACAGAAGAAATCCAGGCATTATAAAAACTTTTTACTACTTGTTTACATTTCACTCCTGGCCGTCAAATCCTTGAAGTTCATATTCAATGCAGAAACAATACATTTCCAGCATCGTTAGCTGCCGAGCGCCTCTGAGATTCACGCTCCACGTTCGCGGTGCTCAGCGGGGAACACTGCCAGCTCACGTTCTTGAGGAACCTGGGGCTTTTTTAGGCAACGCTGTGCTCCAAACACATGCTCTCTTGTTGTCGAATGCTTCCTGGTTTTATTAGGTCTGCGCCAGAGATGCCGTATCCACGTCACGGCGCATGATGCGGTGTTTTCCCTACCGTGACTTACTGGTGTGGTCGAGGCCTCTTTCCGGGTCATTCTTACAAGAGAGGAAGTACTCCCAGATGAGCCTTCCGAGAGAGATGTATGTCTAATTGGAATTAAAGAAATAGTAGGTGTCGCTTTTAGAAAAAGGCCACTTAGTGAGCACAGGGAACAGTTTGTGTGTTGACAAAGCTTCACCCTGTCCGGCTCTCCCTGGAAGGACGTAGGCTCAGGAGGCCTGTCTGTCACCCTCACTGACGTAGCCCAAGGATCTGGAAAATGTGCTGTGTGTTGTGTTGTTACAGATTTGTTACACAAATGGGTCTCAAGTAGACTTTTGTTTTCTGTTAAGCATGTGGCACAGCAGTTTGGTTCTTGTATCTGTTGGATACGTGTGTAGCATGTGACGTGTACCGATTACTGTCTTAGGGACTTGATATACTGTGATCTACTTAGTTTGATATTTGAAATTTTTAATCAACACGATTTGGTGCTATATGTCACTTTTAAAATGATCCGTTAATGTGTACTTGGAAGGCCTACTACCCTATTTCTTAATCTAGGTGACTATTGTTAATAGCTTTTACTTAACATCAGTTTTCATGTTAGAACCTTTTGCTCTTCAGTATTTGTATAAATGCAATGTATTTATATACATTTTCATTTCATGTGGCTGATAGAATTTCAATGCATGAAACGTATCGGTGATGTCTCCAGGTGTCGAGTGAATATTCAGATGTGACATCCAAGGACAGGCGTGTTTGTACTGGATGTGACCACACCGATCAGACATGGCAATCCATGTGATTCCGGCATCATGGATCTCACACAGGAACGTACGCTTCTCNCTTCTGTGTATGAAAACTGCATCTAACCCTTAAACGTGCTCCTTTTGGAGATTCGAGCGTGGGTCTGGGATGCGGAACCTAAAACCCAAAGGAAGTATGTTTCAGGAGATGGCGGTTTTCAATGTTCGAGTGTTTATATTGGTGCAAGACGTGATTTTAAATAACCCTCCCCCCGCTTAGAATGGTTTCATTACTGTTCACTTATTTGTAGTGTACGTGTTTTCCTTCTTAGGAAACTTGTAGGATATTTATTTACGACTGGACTGGTTGGACTTACTGCCTAGTTACTGCTTTAAAAAAGATGATCAAATGCAAAATGTTGGCTGCTCTCCCCCCTGGGGGTGCTCTTTAAAGGTTCCCACTTGAGATGCCTTGATCTGGCCGACAGGGGTCCTGCGCCGCGTTCATCAGGGCCTGTGCGGGGAACGACAGGTGCGTGCACCGGTCCTGTAGGCTGGAATGCCTTTCCTCAGCCCGGCCAGCGGGCAGTCTGGCCACCTCTGGCTTCTCCGCCCACCGGGCGTCTTCCCTGACCCCGAGGAAGTCCCTGGGCTGCGCCGGCTGGAGCGCGCTCCTGGCGCAGGTGTCTGTCAGCACAGGTGTGCTCCCTGGACTCCTCGCCCACCTGCTTGCCTCCCGCCGGACGGGAGCTGCCAGACAATGCAGCGGGGGGTCGCTACGTCTCCCAACTCAAATGATTAATGATGATGAAGGACCTCTGTTAGCTCTTAATGGGTAATTGACGTATTTAGTAACTTTGCCAGGACACCCAGAAGTTTTCACGTCCTGAAAAAACGGACTTCCTAATATACAGCCTGCATTTCTTCTAAACTGAAGTGCTGTTTAAAATAAATTTGATTAGCAGATAGCCAGCAGCAAAACAGATTATTTTTCAGGTACTGAGCACCTAGAAAAGTAAGTGGGTCATGAGAATAATTTACTTGGAAAGGAACAAACATTAAGATCATTGTGTATCTAAAAGGTACTCACACTGTTATGAAGCAGCCCATCCTGTTGGTTTCCCGTCTAAGAATCTGTTTGGCTAACAGGTGCTAGTCTCGAGATGCAAAGAACTTATTTGCCATGGTCAAGTGTGCCAAGGTCAGGACCTTGGCACACTTACCAAAAGTAAGGCCTCCACACTTTTTTTTTAAAGATTTTATTTATTTATTTGACAGAGATTACAAGTAGGCAGAGAGAGAGGAGGAAGCAGGCTCCCCGCCAAGCAGAGAGCCCGATGCAGGCCCCGATCCCAGGAACCCGAGATCATGACCCGAGCCGAAGGCAGAGAATTTAACCCACTGAGCCACCCAGGCACCCTCCACACTGTTTTTGATTGACCTCCATTCCCTACTCATTATTTTTTTTCCAATTTGATTCTAATCTCTTTGTAAACTCTCTGGTTTCTGAGACTTGTTTTTAGGGAGCTATGTACAAGTCCTGCAGAAGGAAGGGAGGCTATAGAACTGATTGGATCATTTCTATCACTTATTACTAATCGCATCATTTTGACTTCTTTTACTTTCTGTCCCTTTTAATTGTCCACATTTCCAAGTTGAGTCCTTCCTGTGACAAAGGCACGGCTGTCTGGGCAGCCAGCACGGCACACGTGTGTGCAACAGAAGGACTACCCGCCAGTGAGCAGTGCCGGTCCCGGACCGTGCTCACCGCTGCAGGAGAACTGGGATGGAGGGCTTTCCGTTGTCGCGGGACGTGCTGGGCCTGAGCCCTTGCACCTGCTGCGAAGCCCTTCCTGGGGTGTCTTTTCACAACAAAGCAACAAAGGTGACACAACACTCCGATGATGTGTAGACCGCATTTTGCACAAATGGGTATTGTATCCTTTTTCACTTTGACTTTCCTTCCTCCGTAGAAACTTCTCTCTCCTACACTTCAACGGGAAGTCTAGGTATCGTGAATGTGAACCAGACGGAGAGCGCTGTTTGTGTCTTTCTGTGTAGTCACCCAAGTGACCGGCAGTCCATGCCTTTCTGAGCTTGCCATTGCCTCACGCCCACATTCTTTATCCCCCGTCCTGTGGGGTCCCTGGTAAAAGGGATCGTGTGAATGGCGTGATGCTAGGGGGAAATGGTATCTGAATTTCCCTACGGGGAGTAGGTGTTTCCCGAATTCCGTCACCTGTTACGCCGGATGCTCTGGTCTTGGCGCTCCGGCCAGGTGCTTGCGTCTCCTGTGTCAGCCTCCCCACCGGCTGCCGGTGCNCACCCCCCCCCCCCCCCCCGCCGTCCAGCCTCTGCTCCGCCTTCTCCCTCGTTCATGCAGGGAAAGCCCGCACGTCTTCTCAGACGTCCCCCCCTTTGCTGGGTGTCTTCTAAAGCCTCAGCTGCTGCCTTTTCAAATAACACAAATAATGACAGAAGGAGTGAGATTCTCCAATCAAAACAGGAAGTTGTGGCTGAGGATTTCCAGCAAAGAAAAGGTGTACGGTCTAGAAGGTGAGCCTTTCTGAGGGTGAACCTCTACCAGGAAGAAGGAGGACACATATTTGCAGATGCTTATTTAAAAGCTCAAATGATCGTCTATCAACTGTTCATTTCTACAACCAATATTTTACTCTTTTACTACATTGACTATTTACTACGTTGCTATGTTTATGTAACTATTATGAGGACGCCTGTCTGGCTCCGTGGGTGGAGCAGGTGGCTGAATCTCAGGATTGTGAGTTCGAACCTCATGTGGGGTGTGGAGCCTGCTTTAAAAAAAAAAAAGTATATAACCGGGTATAGAAAAAAAAATTACACCTTTCCAATCAATCCTGGTTTTTCTCAGCCATTCGAGAGACAAATAACTTTTATTGACCATTTCCCTTCTAAAGAGGCTTATTTATTTAGACATAAAATATCCAAGTCTATCAGTTGTATATGATGGCATAGTTTCACTTCCAATGAATACATGGTGACTTTCAGCATTTCAGTATCATTATCTTGGTGGTACCTAAGTTGAGTTTGTTTGGTTTTAATATGTTTCGCTAGTATTTTATATTTGTTATAATTCTTGGTTATTACATCTGAGCACATTTTGACTTTTACTACATGTAATATATATAAACACTTGACATCATTTATTAACATTTTTCTCTGCACAAAGCTGATCTGATTTTAGAACGTTTAGAGAATTTAAAATTGGTATTAGATCAATTAATAGGCACAGTTGTAAAATATGTAATTATAAAGAGGGGAACTTTTAAGTGTTTATAGATTTAAAGAGGATTTTTTTGTTCTGTTATTTAAGGGAGGTTATTGGAGAGAAAACAAAGTCTCTCTAGAGGCCAAAAACAGTGTTATGAAAGTTGTTGAAAGTTGATGAAAGTTGTTTAACATGTATTTATTTGAGTTAAATAATTTTATTTTCCAAACTTATTTCAGATTTTGAATCAGAAAACTGACTTTTAACTAGTTGCACACGAGAAATTAATTTTTTAAATTACTTTTACATAGGGAGCCACGTACACCTTCTAATAAACAAAACTGCATCAAAGTACATACAATTTCATTAATATTCTCATCTTGTTTGGATACAGTCTGTTTCTCTAAGACTATAAAATAGATACCCACACGTATACACACATGTTGATATGTCACACACGTGTACACGCATGTTGATATCATGTCCTTTGTATGCTGTTAAAAGCAGTTCTGAGTGAAAACTTCTGATGTCTCTGCACTGTTACGGATTTAGGGAGAAATCCCAGAGCTCAGGGTACAAATAGACATACATTCTGTATGTTACAATGCATTTAAACACATGCTTTCCAAACAGTGACCACGGTAGATAAATAGATGATGATGAAGCCTCTTTTCTTTTTTATAAGTGCAGTTGAAGGTAAATGTCACCTTAGATCTTCACAAGACCCCCAGACATTTACTTTGCCTACATGTGAATTAACATTTACCGAGCTTAGTGGTGTCACTGTTCTGAGATCCACTCATCACGTGGTTAATCAGATAATTATCCTGATCTGTGTTTTATAGCTTGGTTAGAAAATCAGTAATATACATCCCAAATCCCAGCACCATATGGGGAGTGATGAGTTCCTGTAAGAGTCCTAATTCTCAGAAATCTTCTATTAGTTGACTCTATGCCCTAACACTGTGATCTAACAAAAAGGCTCCAAAGTATGTGGCACAGGCTGGAAAGAAGTGTTTCTCTGTCTGCCGCAGATTAGGGGGCAGAAGGGAGTCCAGTTTGAGCAGGTGGCCTGGTCCATTCTTTGTTTACTCAGGTGTCGTTCCCTGAATCTTAGTCCGTACCTGCGTGGTCCAGGTAGCTCACCACCCCCCCAGCTCCCACTCCAGCCTGGGAAAGAGGAGGGGAGGGAAACACTCTCCCACCATGTGGGCTGCTGACTCTGTGTTCTTCTGTGGGGTGAGGGGCACCGGGGCCCTCTGGGGTGTCTTTCCTAAGAGATCTGAAGATTTGTACATATTTTTGAATGCAAGATTATTAGATAATGAGTCCGTGTATGTTGAATTTTAGATCTTCTTTAAATTATCCTCTGCCATAATTATGGTAACTAATTTCAAGCCAGGTCAGTAATTCGTCCACGCCATTAGTTAAAGTTATTGATCATTTTCATAAAATTGAGTGCTTTAAAGGGCACCATTTCACCGTCTGAGCCCCCAGATATTATCTTGTCCAGATGGGACTCTAGAATCCCTCACACTGCCCCTCTACTGTAGATGACAAGTTATTTTGAATTCAACTTAAACTTGTGTGATATGGCGGTGAGCAAAATATCTATCATGTTGATGGCAAAGATCCACCTTGCTGGTTATGGGCTGTGAGACTGCCAGAATTGTCTTGCTGTGGAGACCCTCGATATCTCTCCCTAGTTGAAAGACATAGTAGATGGAGAGAAAGACTGGATTTGGTGTTTTCCAGCCAGCTCCCTCGGATTTGGAATAGCTGACTAAACAGCAGTTCATTCCCCTGTGTCCCCAACCCTGGTGCAAGACGATCAGTCTTGCAGGGAGCAAAATCGCTCTTCGTTATAATACACTGGGGGTTCCTGATACAGAACTTGTAGCAAACAGGTCTTTGACAATTACGTTGTACAAAAGTTACACGCATGTGAAGGAATCGGCAAGGGTCCTGTGCCTGCTGTAGGAGCTCAGTGGACGTCAGTGCCCCTGTCCGGTCTTGTTCAGAGTGGCAGGCTCTGCTGGGTCTGGCACTGCCCCTATCCCTGGTGTGTCATACTTACCTGCGTCCTTCACACCTGTGACCTTCAACCGCGTCGTAGCCAGGACACGTGTCTCTCTGACTTTATTTGACCATTTGCCTTCTCTGTAGATTATTTTTATAAACTGGCCTTTGCCACTGTGGAGAGTCCTGGTGCCCATTTTAACAGACTCTTCTAGATCTGTCTGCATCCAGGCACGAGTCACTTTGCACTTGGTAATCCTGATAAAATCTACAGCAGTTCCTCCTGGACCAGACTGTTGTTTGAATCTCTTTCCTCTGTTCCTTCTAAATTACATTTTGAGCTGGGTTGCAGACAATGGGGCATCCTCTTTATAGTTTTATAGTACTTTTAATTCTGCAACAGCATTCTCAACCTTGCAGATTCATTTAACTGAATTATGCTCTGGGATCTAATCGGCCCTTCAGAAGCACGGCAAAATATCAAGAAATTGCCTCCTCTGACTTAACTTTGTCATATCTTTCTTGACCCTTTAAAACTCAGATGAGTTTTGGGGTGGGCCTTCTAAAACCAATGAAGAAATCCAGGCAGTTTGCCACTGTTCCCACCAGCCTTTGTGCATGGGAGACTGTTGCTCATGGTGCAGAATGGCAGCAAGTTTCTAGTGCTTTCTTCTCTCCCTATCCTCCCTTTTTTCCCTGGTTCTCCCTTTCACTACTGCTGCTATAACTCAAGGCTGTGCACTCGAAGAGGGAAGAGAGAGGACTTCTAACATCTTATGGGGGTGAGTTTGTTGGTCCCACGTACTTTTAGCTTAAGGCCATGTTCCTCCCACCGATCCGATCCGTGGCTTGCCTTTCTTTTTCCAAACAAGTAAGTCCTGATCACTGATGTGAAAGTGGATCAATTCAAGATGAATGTAAAGGCAGCTTTGTATTTATTCTTGGCATGGTAGAAGTTCTATTTGAGATGCAGGACCTTCCTAAACAGTGAAGAATAGGCATTTCTGATAAAGACTCTGAAATTCCACTTCTTGGGAAATCAGAATCCCCCCCCCTCAAGACCAATTTGTGCATTTACTCTTTCCTTAATTAAGTCCCGTATTCAATACATAGTTTATAGAGTCTCCACTAAACAGTGCTGTTGCAGGTGCTGTGGATGGAAAGGTGAATCGGGGAGCGAAGCCTTCTGCTCTCATTCTGCTAATTTAAAATAGCAGTGGTACCAGAAAGAAATGAACCCAGTAAGGGATACAAAATAGGAGGTAAGAATGGAGTTATTTTAGGTGAACCGAATGGGAAAGACCTGGAAGAATGCTGTCAGCTGACCGGAGGCATGAACAGTAGGAGACATCCTGTAAAGGCCTAGATCCGAGCAGAGTCATAGCGTTTGCAAAGGCCTCAAGGAGGGAAGGGCTTTGCATCCTCTAGGGCTGTAAAGAAGAGCCTTCATGGCTGATGCACAATGAATCTTCTAGCGGGTGTGGTCAGAGAAATGGTGAGGGCAAGACCACATTGGGCGTTGCAGGCCCTGGTAGGGAGTTTGGGGTTTCTTCAGCACTCTGGAAGACTCTGCAGGGGACTCAGTAAGGGAGGACCACACGTTTGACTTGTGTCATCCAAGTGCCCTTCTTGCGGTGCTGAAATGGAGGGTAAAGTTCACAGGAACAGGGACATTTAATATCAAAGAGGCTGTCACAGTGGACTAGAAGAATGAGATGCTGTGAACTTAAGGTTAGAGGCACAGAGGTAAAGAGAAGGGGTAGGGCAAGGTGCTCCGCTAAACGACTTGGACCATGAGTGGGGTCTACAAGATCAAAGTCACAGGGAAGCCCTTGAAGGCACCGTGCTGGGGGTGGGCGGTTGATTCATTCCGCCCACTGGGGTCTGGTTAACCATTCTTAAGCCAGCGTGCCCGTACTGGGAAAGGACCCTTGAGTACATGGATGGTGGGTGTGGGCGAGGTCCTCCCTGCCTCCGTGGACATCAGCAAGGGCGGAGGCGGGGGTGCAAGGTGCAGAGTCAGCAGGGACTTATGCACCCGGTAACAGCTGAGCGCTGATGACGGGGAAGGCGGGCCGCTCTGATGCCAGCGGGGGGTGGGGGGTAGCACCCATTTCCACAGTGCAGTTGTTTCCAGATTAAGGATCATCGTTAACTGGGATCCTGGCAGTTTCCTCTGGGGGACAGCTACACAGAGCTGCGTCCTACCGGGGTGGGGGCGGGGAGCGAGGTCTGAGTCAGAGAGCAGCCTCCATCCCGGATTCCCCCCCTCACCTGCTCATCTCTCTTACCTGCCCCACAGGATCCTGGGGGATTCAGGAACCTAGCACCTCGTGTCCCTGCACACACCATTTAACCACAGCTGGTCCCCCTCCTCCTCAGCCCGAGAATTATGTTTACATAGTCGTGATGACATACGTGCATACACAAAATGATTTTAATACAAAATAGAATTAGCCTTCATATTATATGTTAACTTTATCCATACACTGGTTCCTTGTTATGATGGAAGTAATTATAACAAAAAGGTGTTCAGAAATGAGAAAAACAAAGTTCACTATATATGTGTGTATATATATATTTTTTAAATAAATACTTTGCTATATATAGTACTTGACAGAAACATGCTTTACCTTTCCCAAAAGATGCTCTTTTTAATAAAGCTTGAGCTATTAATACGAATTCAATCATGAAAACAGCTTTTAGGTTCAAATGAATATGAAAATCATAAATTAGTAATATACTAACACCTGGTAAGCTGAAAGTGCTTATGTCCATAACTTTAAAACTATTTTTAGAAGGTGACTGCAAGCACATAAAAGAAAAATTAAACCAGGTTAGACTGAGTGACAGCCAAGAATTCATTAATTAGAAATAGCATATAATGCCACATGGGCTTTATAAATTGTTAAATACCTTTCATTATTTCCTATACAAATAACTTAAAATTAGAAGTGATTTTAAAGTTGAATCTTTGTAAAACCCAAATTTTCTATCTAAATAAAATTAAAGAACCATTGTTTTAAATTACACTCATTTTCTTAAACAGGAATTTAATATATTTGACTTGAATTACTCAAATGTATATTTTTCTATGCAATTTGTAAGAAATGTGTGTGTGTGTGGACATGACTATAGGCATAAAGATCCTAATTTAAGAAAATAAAAAGGCAATAAAGTGATGCCCAAGAAAGGGAAAGCGGCGGATGGGAGACGCCGTCTCTTAGATGGTCTGAAAAGTGCCTCCATGTACGTGATCCGGTCTTTGTATTTTATAGGTCACTTGTGTTCTCATGCTTTATTTTAGTCTTTGGACCTTACGGTTATTGCTTTGAGTGTCGATTTATCTCTTTAACATTATTCCTGCTATAATCTTTTTCCTACAGATAAGTTGCCATTTTTCTAAGTCTCTGCTAATAGCCTGCATATCGTTGAGGTTCTTTCTGAAAAAGTTGCAGACTCTATGTTAGAGCCCTTCCTGCACCTGCTTCCTGTGGGGCGGCTCGCTCTCCTTCAGGCTCGGCTGGCTCCTCACCTCCTGTTCCACTCAGCGTTTTGACTCCGGCATCAGGAGCTTGTCAGACCACTCCAAGCCAGTTACCTTCCACCTGCTGTTACCACTTTCCATTGATGAGCACTAATGCGGCACTGTCTTAAATTACCATGTCCTTGAAGCATTTCCTCTGCGCATATCCTAGACAGTTGAGAATCTTTCTGCCTGTCTAGTCCTGCAAGGATCATCTTCCTTTAGTAAAGTTGGAAGAAATAAGAGACCGTGTCCCTCTTTATTCCTAAGCTGGTTTGTGGGACAGCTCCATGGCCAGGGTCTCCGCGTCTCTGAGCTGGGCCGCCAGCTCTCTTGCCCCCACCCCCCCACCTCTCCATGTCCAGGGTCCAGGTTGGCAGTGATGAGGGCACCGCCGGAAGGAAGGGCACACTCCCCTTCTTTCCCACCACCTTCTTTGTTACCTGCATACAATACCCTGAAAGATCCCTGTTGCAGCTTTGCTTGTAAACCTAAAGGTAACTCAGGTATAACACCACAAGTTTAAAGAAAAAAACACCTTAAGCTTCAACGTGAAATATGGCTAGTCTCCGATCCCGCGGGGTGAGGTGTGGGAGGGGGCGGCATCTGGAAACTCTGGGCTGGGACCAGCTCTGGGAGTTGATCTCAGCTTGAGAGAGCTGCCTTGTCTCAGGTGCAGGGAGCAGCCCACACCTAACACTGGGCTCTGGCCTCCCTAATTTGAGGCAACCCTAAGCAGCCAACTCAACCCCGGGGCTCCCCGCAGGGTGGGCTGAGGCCTTTGTCACGACTGCGCTGCAGTTCCTTTCCCTTTTCTGCTTAGTCTTGCTTCCTCCCCTCCCCACCAGGTGTATTCTGCAAGCCCTTCCAGGTGAACCCGCTCCCAGAGCCCTGTGTCAACAGTGGGTCTCAGGGAACGAGGCTGTAGCTTTGCTCACTTCGCTGGAGAAACACAGGGCCTAGACTGAGTTATGCTTCCAGTGACTCAGCTCATCAGTGGTAGAATCGCAGGGAAAGGGAAGCTGCCTGATCCCCGGAGATCTTTTCCCCCTCCGGAGGGGTCGCTGGCCACAGAATGTGGCTCTGTAATTACATCAAGCTGAGCCTTCTTACGGGGAAAAACCATAGAGTTTGGAATATGACAAAGTTGAGTGGGTGTTTCTGTAGCTTGTCTTAATCTTACTAAGGCAGTGGTAATTGAGCGCCGCATTCTGTTTAATCCTTCAATTTTGCATTAATTTTCTAAGATGCTTTCTCAGAGTTCCCCTTGGTATTCACATTTTTCAATTTGCAGGAAGAAGCATTGAGAAAGACATCAGAACTTAAACACATCTGAAATACTGGCTGTTGTGCAACATCTTAAACTTTTATAATGGATGAGTCAACCTACTTCTCATTGTGTTTGTTACGATCAAGATGGAAAAGAAAATAGGATATCCCAGAGGGAGACAGACAACGGGCTAGAGACAAGAACCCACTTTCTGGTTCTGCAGCTTTTTTGTTTTCTGTTTTTTGTATTAAACTATCCCCAGATGATTTCTAACATTATTTTTTTATTTAAAAGCTTTTCAATTATATCCACACAATAGTGACACAGTAATATGCTAGGGTTCGCAGAGGTGTGGGCTCACCTGTGTTCCTGCAGCCAAGTTCCTCAGCCTCTCTGGCCTCACCTTCTTTGCAGATACAGCTGATATAAAGCCTCTTTTGGAAAGTTGTGAGGATTAATCATCACCCATAAAGCATTTCCTCTCTCTCTGCTTCAGGTTTGGCTTCTCCAGAAGTCTGCTCGAGATACACATAGAGACGCTTCCTTCCTTCAGAACTTCACAACTCCTCTTTCCTCTCGTGGGATTCTGTACGAGACTGCGTGAGTTCTGAGGTCACCACTGAACTCACTTGTATACTCACGCCCTACCTCCCAGACCGCAAGCCACCTCCGAAGTGGGATTTGTGGCGTCTTCACACTTGTAGCCTCATCACTAATTATGACTTGGGATGCAGTGAGGACTGCTTGGAGGAGTGGGCGTGAAATATATTGATATCTTTTAATAGCATTGTTGAGGAATAATGTCAGTTTTTGCCTTCCATATTTATTTCTTTGGATTAATTGGCTTTCTCTTCAGTTACTCATGATGGATGCTTAAGATTTTTCGAGATCTTTCTTCTTTTAGGTTATAAATGCTGTATGCTATAAATCTCCATCTAAGCATAGTTTTTGATGCATCCCACAACTGCAATGTGCCATTTTACCATTTCAACCTGTTCAAGTATTTTCAAATATCCCTTGTGACTTCTTGTTGAAGCATTAATTAATTAGAAGGTGATTGCAAGGGTTATGCAAGCCTGCCATATCTGGACTGATTTTCTGTATGCTCACTCATTTAATTACAAGGCTCGTTTGGAAATCTCCAGCTCTAACTTGATTTTACCCATTGTTTTTCTTGCAGTTCTATCAGTATTTACATCATGTGCTTTGGGGCTTTGTTATTAAGCACATGCATGTTTAGGATTGCTATGTTCACTCTTTTATCATAAAATAAGCTTCTTCATTCCTGGTAATATTCTTTGCTTTTAAACTGTTATGTGTGCTATGAACATAGCAACATGAGTGCTTTTGCTGAATGTTCATTCTTTCGGTTACACTTCCCATCATTTCGGTTCTATCTACTTGTGTCTTTATATTTCAAGTGTGTTTCTTAATGTCAATGTGACATTGGACATTCATTTTATTTTTCAATCTCACCATCTCAACCTGGTTTTCTTGTGTTTAGTTAACATGTAATCTTGCTTGAGTACATGGAGTAAAATTATTATACCTGTTTTAATGTCATCTACTAATTCAACCACCTGTGTCACTTCTGGCTAAGTTTTCTTTTTTTTCCCCACCTCCTTAGGGACTGTGTTTTCTTGCTTTTTTTTTTTTTTTTTTTTTTTTTTTTTTTTTTTTTTTTTTTTTTTTCAAGCTTAGTAATTCTTGACACCAGATCTGGAGATTCTTACTTTGTCGGGTGTGAGATATTTTTGTATTCCCAAAACCATTCTTGAATTTTCTTTTTGGATGTAGTCAAATTTCTTGTAACTGTCTGGTCCTTACAGGGATTGCTTTTCAAGACTGGATGAAGGGTGAGGGAAGTTGAAAGTCTGGGGTGACTATTTTAAGTAGGTGGTCACTTACAGTCTATGCAGGTAGGGGGCCTGGGTGCATGGCCCAGACAGGGAGTGCGGGCACCTTGCTAGCCTCACCCTACTCTGATCTTGTGCTTATAAGATTCTAAGAAGTGACCTAGGCAGCACTTACTCTAGAGTGATTTTCTTCCCCCACCCCTGAGGTTCCTCAGTACTCTGTTCTCTGCCCAGTGAGTGAGAAAGACTTCTGCTCTGTCTGCTGGGGACTTCTCAGCTCCATGAACGTTCTGGGCACTATTGCCTGTTATCTATTGGTTATTCTTTCAGTAGACTCCGGTCTGCCCGTTGTCATACATGGGCAGTCCTGACCTGGAATGCAGCAGAGCCCTCAGTTGTTCCCTGGGGGCCTCTGGCTGTGACCTCTAGCTGCTTTGACCTGCTCCTGTCCTCGTCTCTGTGTCCTCATTCAGGGAACCTGTGGGGTCATCCTAGCTGTCCGTGCCCTGGGCCTTGGGCATGCAAGTCTCTCCAGGCAACAAGCCCGGAGACATAGTAGGGACTGTCTCATTTATTTCCCATCTCTCAGGGACCGTGTTCCAGCCCTGCTTGATGTCCAGGGCTTTGAGTGCTGTTTTTTTGTTTTTGTTTTTGTTTTTGTTTTCCCCATACNGAGACATAGTAGGGACTGTCTCATTTATTTCCCATCTCTCAGGGACCGTGTTCCAGCCCTGCGTGATGTCCAGGGCTTTGAGTGCTGTTTTTTTGTTTTTGTTTTTGTTTTCCCCATACATTTTGGCTTTTTTCTTTTTCTTTAACTTGATTAGGGCGGGAAGGTAAATCCAACCCTTGATACCTCAACTTAGCCGAAAGAGGAAGTGTTCTAGTCAGTTTTCAATCCTTCTTTATTTGAATCACCAAATGAGCCACGGCTGAGAAAGACTTTGGAGCCGTTTCCTAGAATCGATGTAATTGAATGTGTTAACCACCCCTCATGGTATTGAGTGTGATATTAACCTCTGGAATGCAAGTGTTATCCTCATTACACAAATACCAGGTGTCAGACAGCAGAGTGTATTTGGCCTACGGCAAATGTCGTCCGGAGCAGGTTTTGAGTTGCTGTTAGTTACCTTGCTCTCATTAAGGGAATGTGTTCAAGGACTTGTGGTCATATTTGTTTAAATTTCCTTTGCAGATTTTAGAATTACTTTCACCTTATCTTTTCATAAATATTGAGACATTGGTAATCAACTGAACATTCATTCGTTGAATTTAGACTTCACTTTAGAGAAGAAAGAAAAATGGTCATAAAAATGATTAACAAGTTAATGAATGTGTCTATAATCCACCAGGTGGCTGGAGTATATGAAAATGGACCTGGTAAAATTAATGTACATGTCATTTCCTTTTTGATAATTCCATGAGAATTGAATTTTCAACCTTGGATATTATCAGACCTGCATGTCTCCGTGATTACTTCTCAGCTTGACTCCTGAGCTCTCTGTTTGGTCTTACTCTTAACTTTTGGTCATTTTCCTATTGAGTTGAATGATTGCCTGACTCATTAATTTCGGGTGTTCCACAGGATTTAATCGTGAGCTCCAAACCTCTTACTCCCTCCACTCTTACTTGCCCGGTCAGAAGAAACTTAGTGACATTTTTAGTCTTTCTTTTCTTATTGACTCTAGGGTACGGCCGTGGACACACTCCACAGATTTTAAAACAAAGAGCGTAATATGTCCAGAACAAAAATTATATTGCATCATTGGCCATCATGGTCATATTTACGCATTCTCTTTTGCTGGGTCACCCTCTAAAAATTCTTCCTAAGGTTGCTGCTTCCTCCTCAGTAGGTAGCTGTTCATTTTTCATTTAACTCTTTTTGTACTAATTTTGCAGTAACATATTCCTGGATTAATGCTTGTACTGTTTGGGATGGCGAAGGCCTAGCTGCAGCTCCTGATTAGAAAAATTTAGACAATATCTGCCTTTGACTTAAAAATAGAAGAGCATGGGGGTGCCTGGATAACTCGGTTGAGTGTCCAACTCTTAATTTCAGCTCGGATCTTGACCTCGGGGTCATGAGTTCAAGTCTCTTGTTGGGTGGATCCATGGTGGATGTTGAGCCTACTCAAAAAAAAAAGTAAATAAAATAAAAATGCAAGGATCCACTGCACAAAGTTAAGTGATATAATAACCTGTGTTATTATATCAAGCAAAGCTCCACCGAGAACACTACAGATTTAAAGACACTTTATTATTTCTTTTGATGTTAACATGTTCATAAGAAAGTTTATTGTAGTGCCGAAGAGTAGAAATTCTGGCTCCACCATGTGCAAATCCTACCACCAGTACTTCTAGCTGTGTGGCCATGGAGAAATTACTTCATTTCTCTGTGCCGCAGTGTCTGTCTTTATAAAAATAGGATAATAATAGTACTTACTTCATACATACTGTTAATACATATAAACCAGTTAAAACCATGTCTAGCTCGTAGTATGTTCTGTATAAGTATTACTATTATAATAAAGCAGGAACAGTAAAGTAAAATTAATGACTAAAAATAGAATGGCATGTCTTTCTCCTTGGTTTCCCATTTTAATGACACTATTGGTTTCCACAGACTTCTTCTAGTTTTGTTGATTCTGAAGTTGGTATATATTAAGAAGCCCTGTATACTTGCAAATTTCTGTTATTTCCCTGAAACTTCCATGGTGCTTTAGATCTGGGGAAAATAAGAATCGTGAATGTATATTGATCCCTCCTTTTATTTCAGACCTCCTGTTGTTAACTGTTCAATCTGTATTATTTCATTTTGTTCCACATACCCATCCACAGGCTTTTTGTGTTATCCCCCCTTTCAAGACTCAGAAACTGAGATTTAAGTCATTTGTGCCCAGTTACCAGCCATTTCTGAGGTGGAAACACAAGGCTGCCTGATAGCCCATCTCCTTCCCGTACCCCGCTGCACAACACACTTCCCTGGCTGTATGTTCACCGGCCACAACTGCTTCCCTTAGAGATGACCTTTCTGTTGTCATCCGGCCAAACCTTACCACTTTCTACCTTGAAATATACATAAAACTCACATTGTCTTTGAGTTCACTCTTGTAACTCCCGTCACTTTTCAAAGTCCTCGTTTTCTTCCTCACTGTTCCTCCACCGTGAAGATCGTGACTGGAAAAGGGGATATTATGTTATTGCTGTCTCCTGAGCAGTCCCCGGGGTCTTTCTCATGCCACTACCTTCTCTCCATCCTCTTGCTTTAGTAACCATCCATGATCTAGCGAGTCTGTACTGAGAATAGATGTCAGGTGTCGAGATTTGAAAATCTGATTTTTAAAGTGTTTCTGGAAATTAGATAACCCTATTTTTCTAATCCCTCCCCAAGGCTGTGGAGGGAGCACAGAGCAAACAGTCCTTGGACACCCACATCTCCTTAGTTTACATTTCAAGTGCTGAATGTCATGTGGGTACTTGAAGTTGTATTTCCTTAAGCTGCAGGGAGACTCCTAGAAAGGCAAAGTGTAAACAAATCCTCTGACATACACCCTCTGGGACCCGGTTTCCAAATGATTGCACCCAGTGACATTTCATTGATTGTGCACAAGCTGTGAAAAATGCTACCTCTCCCCTGATGAATTTCCAACTTCTGTTCACTAGCCTTCTGTCCCGTTCAGAATGAATATGAATGCTCTATTTTATTTCAGCATTGTGTTTTTGCTTTGCTCCTGGAAAAGGAATTGGTATGACATCCATTTTATCACTTAAACAGTTGGGGTCAAGGTTGCTATGAAAGCCTAATGAAGTCCCTGAGCTGTGACCACATGCACTTGCCAAATCAAATGCGTTACGGAGGGAATTTCTGTGAGTGTAATTAGAATGGCAGCCTGTGTTTCAAGCCCTGGGTGTACAAACTTGGCTTCGTGCAGGCTGATGGAATGAGACCTGCTTCGAGATGGAAGAACTGTGCCCAGAGCTCCTTTCAAGAAATGCTTTCCCATTACCAAATGTATGCACTGGGTGCCGAATTCCCATTACCCAAATAAGAATTTCTTTTTTGAAGCATCCATGGGAAAGAGTGCAAATTACTTCAAGAAAGGATTTAAGGGAATTAAAATTAGAGTTCAAGTCAATTCAATAAGTATTTACTAAATATTCAATGTGCACTCATTACCATGGGAGCCACAAAGGGACATTCACTATCTTCAGGGGAACTGGGTAAAAAATTAGTTAAAATGAAATTGGCAGAAATGCCATTCGGATTGAGCTTATGTTAAATTAGTCTTTCCCAGCCCTTGGATTTTGGTGGGTTGGCAAGTTTTATATGTCTTTGTCTTAAATCTTTGCATAGACTTATAATTATTTTCATTCATTTTTTACAATTTAGAGTATTTTGATAATGGTCAAGTGAATTTGATAATGCTATTATAATGTACCCATTTTTGCCATTTTGTTGTTTGCAACCGAAAGTGAATCCTTTCATTCATCCTCAGTTATTTCTATTTTCTCGCTGGCATTGTTCACATTAAATATTATTTTTTCTGGGCTCCTGGGTGGCTCAGTGGGTTAAAGCCTCTGCCTTCGGCTCAGGTCATGATCTTAGGGTCCTGGGATTGAGCTCCACATCGGGTTCTCTGCTCAGCAGGGAGCCTGCTTCCTCCTCTCTCTGCCTGCCTCTCAGCCTACTTGTGATGTCTTTCTCTCTCTCTGTCAAATAAATAAAATCTTAAAAAATATATTATTTTTTCTAAAATCAAGTTTATTGACAATAAAAATACTCTCCATAAATTTATAACTTTGTCCTACTAACCAATGACATTAAATTTTAAAAGTGCTTAATCACTTTTTCCCATTTTGCTAAGTTATTTTGCCTTAAAAAATGGTAATTCATATTAACCCTCCGAGTCCTATTTACATGTTAGGTAAATGTGGTAAAAAGTGGCTGAAAGTGACAATTTGTTGCTGAGTCATTGTTTCTGAAATGTCACTTTATTCCATTGGTTCTTGAACACTCATTAGCTTTTTCTCTGTTCCCATCAACCTACAGTCTATGTGAATCTTGAACATTGTCTGGAAGAATACATGAGAAACTTTATATCGATATTTATATTTACCAACCAGTTGAGCAAATATACTTTTAGCTAGTTCCTGCTGAGAGCTAGACATGATTCTAGACAATATGTAGACACAGATGGAAGACCAATTTAAGGTCCACACTAGAGGCCGGTGGTTGCAACACAGTCCAGTGATCAAGTCACACACAGCGGGTATTTTGAGACTTTCATTGTCTCATTTCAGTCCTCACACTGTCTCGTATGGAATAAACACTGATGAAAACACATTTTTAGTAGATTAACTGTGCTAATAAGAGCAAAGGAAGAGTCTTAAATACGCTGCTCTTTCCATTCCGTTTTATTGTTGGTTGAAAACAAATCCATGCCAATAATAATTCTTGAGTGAACATTTTCCAAATTTGAACACATTTGTCAGGATGTTAAAATAAAGACCAACACAGTGGAAAAGAACAAAGCAGGAGGTGTTTATACTAGTCCAAGGTGCCAGGGAACAGTTTCTAGAAGGGGAGCCCGGCACGGCCCAGACCAGAGATGCTCATCTCTGCCCACGGTTCCGGTGGGCGCGGTCGGCCCCAGCAGCCAGGGCTCCCAGGAAACCTGCAGCCGCGCCTCGGAAAGGTCCTTTCCGTCACCTACGGTGTTTGAGCTGCGACGCTTGTCATAGGCCCAGGTCCAGCCTCCGTTTACTCCTCTGTTGTCTCTGGCGGTCAGTCACTGGGAACACTGACACTACAGATTGCTCCCCTAGCTTGATGATCCAGAATGGCCAGAATTATTTTTCTTTCTGAACACCCACAGTTGTCTGTTTCCCATACTGTGTTCAACTGTGTTAAAAGTTTTAAGACAGGAATGTTTTCTTTTCAGAGCCCACTTTGGGAGATCCCTGTTTTCAGGAATGATTTTTCTTTTTCTTTTTTTCCTTTTTCCTCAAACATTTCAAAGTCCATGCAATTCCACATTTCCTAGCAATAGGATTGCACAGCCAGGTTTTACAAATGACCTCTTCTTCACTTTTCTTTCAGTGTTTGCTCGTGAAGCAGCATCGCGTGGCATCTTTCGTATTGTATTTCTGTCACTCTGGTCTTTCCGTACAGAAGTCAGTTATGTTACTGTGCTAAAGCTAATCACTGAAATATTGCTATTTTCAATAGATAAGTGGGTAGAAAAGTTTTATCGGCCACATTCAGCTTTCAGAGTGGCTTACAGGGTTTTTCCAGTTGGGAAAGCCGTCCCATGTTGTGCTTCTCTGTAGCAGGTTTTAAAGTTTTTGATAGATTTACATTGATAAATTATCTCCTCAAAGACAGGAGTTACCTGGATACATTCTAAAGTGAATCTGTGTACCTTCTATTAAGGCTTTGTACCACTTAATGCAGTAATAAAGGTCCCTTAAAAAAAAAAAGAAGGAAAGGTGAGCACCAGGGTGGTTCAGTTTGTTAATGGTCTGCCTTTGGCTCAGGTCATGCTCTGAGCATCCTGGGATCCAGGATCGCATCGCGCTCCCTGCTCAGTGGGGAGCTGCTGCTTCTCCCTCTGCTGCCACTCCCCCTGCTTGTGCTCTCTCTCCCTCTCGCTCTGTCGGATAAAGAAATAAAATCTTGAAAAAAAAGAAAAAAAAAACACAAGGATTTGTGAATTCTAAATATTCTTGGACCAGGAAGGAAAACACCAAAAGCATTCATAGGTACATACTTCATGCACCCCCATCTCTCTTCCCCTTGGCGATAGAAATTCAGCTCCTGCCTTCCGGTCTCTGGCTCTCAGATCCCCAGCTCCTGCGGGCCTGCAGGTGTCCTGGGTCATGGACTAAAGTGCTCCTCCCAGCTGAATCTGAAACTTTCTACCTTAGAAAAGCCAGAAACAGTTAAATGTCAAACACTGTTTTTAAACAGCATTTAAAAAAAATAGGTTTATTGCCTTAGTGATGGTAAGTGTGGAATTAAATACAGATTTTCTTTTTTATAAAAGACAAGATTGTGGGTTATAGTGAATTTTTTCTATTGTGTTGTCTAAACAGGTTTTTGCAGACTGGTTTCACAAACTATTTAGAATCTAGAACTGAGGACACTTTGTAAAGTGATTTCATAAATGTCAGTATTATGTGTCTAAGTTGTAATCTCTAAGTGTTTCTACATAACTTAGTTTGTATTTAAGTAATTTTGTAATAAAAATCATTTTTAGAAATCATTGAATTTCCCTTCCCATTCCTTGGGAAAGTTCTATTTCTCAGTTTATAAAAAACGATAGCAATATTTTGCATTCCTTTATAGATATATATATCGAAACCCACCCCCAGATCCATGTTAAAAAAATACACAAAATAATTTGTTCATAGGAAATGTTTTTGGATTTTTTTTTTAAGATTTTATTTATTTGAGAGAGAGTGAGTGAGCAAAAACATGAGTGGGAGAGAGGCAGAGGGAGAAGCAGACTCCCCACTGAGCAGGGAGCCAGACCTGGGCCTTGATCCCAGGACCCTGAGATTATGACCAGAGTCAAAGGCAGATGCTTAACTGAGTGAGCCACCCAGAGGCCCCAGAAATCATTTCTCTTTTACGTGCCAGTCTCCTTGGTTTATTTCACTACTTCATGATAGCTTTGACCTAGTGATCATATGCTAAATTCAAACCAGAAAATACAGATAGTTTACCAACAAGCATCAACTTGATCCATTTACCCTAATAGTGAATTAGTTGAGTTCAAAACTAGGCTTTGAGCATGGAATGCCATCCTGTTGATGACATTGCAAGGCAGTTGAATTAGGCAGAGAACGCTCTCAACATAAAAAGTGAGCAGGTCCAGAAAGAGAATCAAGGCTTTCCTACTGACTTGCTTTGTCAAAACTATTACAGGAAAAAACTGTGTTGTGAACGAGATACTATAAATGCATGAAGCCTAACAGCCAAGTTGGAATATGATTGTGGTGCATTTATTTTTAAGTCTGTTAGATTAATTAATGAAATCTTGACTTCATTCTTTAGTGGGGTTGTTTGTCCAACAAACATTGATTAAACATTGATTAGTGATGTGTATTTGGTAGTGTTGGTCCTAAAGCAAAAAGGATCAACGTGCCATGAATATTCAATCTGCTGTATTTCTGATCCCACTTTCTCAGATGCCCATACATATCCCCACTGTGTTACCTGGCAGCTAACTCCAGGAGACCGTAGGATCTTATAATTAGAAAATGATCTAGATGTCATCTAGAACACAGAATCTAAGCAGAACTGTATTTTTTCCTCTTCTCAAACTGCATTTTTAATTTTTAAAGGATCTTTCAACATGGTTAAATAGTAGATATTCTAAAACATGAATACATTTTCTCTATTTTTTCAAGCAAAATGAAAATGTGTTTATGCTAGGTTTGCTAATCTGAATCATTCAAACGCAGTGCGTGTTTTGCGGTAGAAGTTGATCTCAATAGAAATATTTTTAACTTTTCTTTTTTTCTTTCTTTCAATAGTTTTACCTAGCCACACATGTGGAAACCCTGGGGAAATCCTGAAAGGAGTTCTCCACGGAACAAGGTTCAACATCGGGGACAAGATCAGGTACAGCTGTCTCTCCGGCTATATCTTGGAAGGCCATGCGATTCTGACCTGCATCGTCAGCCCTGGGAATGGTGCCTCGTGGGACTTCCCGGCTCCGTTTTGCAGGGGTGAGTACCAGGTGACCTGATGGTGTTAGGAACCCACAGTGCGCACAGGGCTTTGATACTGATGGTATAAAAGTTTCCAGTAAGTGAGAAGAATTCACCTGCCACTGGATCTTGCCACGCTAGCTTATTCTGTTCCTAGAAATCATGTTCCATGTGTCCCAAGGAGCAATGACTGGACCCTGTAAAACCAATAACAAACTGAGAGGTGTTCCTTAAATACCCACGTTTTCCTTCCTTCTGTTTCCCAAGTTCCACGGACTTCTGCATAAAGTTACCATTTGCTGTCCCAGCATTGTAGGATTTACTATGCACATTTATGTACTTCTTGATTTGACGGCTCCTTTTTGACCTTTTTTCTCCTTCAAAATGACAAACATGGCTTGATAATTAAAGGATCCCTTTTAAGGCCACTTTCGACCCTCTTAGGACTTTGAAATAAGGTGATTGTGAAAGAACATCCTATACCCAAGTGCTCAGCGACATGATTTGGGGCGAGGCTAGGATCACTTTCCTGACACACCCTGTGATTTCCAGCCTTTTCCATAACATTATTTTCCTGTTCCAATAATTTCAGGAAAGAGCCGACTGTAACTCTTAAGTTCTGACTTCCCTGTGAAAAACTCACCTTAGGGTTTCAAAAATAAAAGTATGGCCAACCTTTATTAGGGCCTTAATGTGAGGCCAGAAAACGTGCCAAATGCTTTACTCGGATCACATCAGTACTCATGATGACCATGGAAATAATAATTATAGACACTCGTTTAACAGATAAAGAGACACAATTTGGATTTTTAACAGGTCCCCGAGATAGGCAGGGTAGATGGGTTGAGACTTACACCCACGTCTGAACTTCGGATCCAAGCTCTTAGCTACGCACGTTCCCAGCCTCAGCCTCCAGACCGCACAGAGCAGAGCATTGTCACCATGGGCTTCTTGTTCAGTTTGTGCTACTTAGTGGACGTGTTGGTAACTATGTGCAGGACGGCCTTCGCTACTTGTGCTCACTCCTCTTGCTGTAAGTCCTGCTGCTAACTAGTACAAACCCATAGCTTCAACTGCGTCCTGTTTCGCCTTCCCAAGTAGGCATTTGATGGCACACTCCTTTTGAAGCTGAGGAATCTGAGGGTAAGAAATGTGACTTGCCCAAGGTGTTCTAGCTCACAGTCGATGGAGTTCAGGCATAGCTTGTTCAAGTAATTACTCCACCCTGGAGAAAATCCCACTGGAAACATTTTCTATTCCGAGCGTCTAGTTTTTTTCTCTGGAAATGCTTATTTCCTCTGCATGTTACTGAAGTCCATTGTCTCTCTCCCTTCCTCTCTCCTTTCCCTTACTGCTATTAACTTTTTTTCCCATTTTGCCAAAAGAACAGTATACTCAAAATCCAGACCTTTATTCCATGTGCCTTGTTTTTTTATTGATTCTCCTAAACTAACTGATCCCATTTAGGACACTGTCACTGGGAGATCCTAATACATTCTGTCTTGTTTGTCCTCACCTGTGTTCCCTTCCACTCTGGACAAACACTGGAGGTCCTGCAGCTTTGTTCTCTTATTCCGTGTATGCTGGCCTTTTCCTTTTGAACTGACCTTCACGCAGCTCTGTTCCCACTCCCCACGTCCAGTTCTCATTTCTTTTTCTTTTCACCCAGACCCACTTCAAGTTGGTTGCATGAGCTCCACATGTAGCATCTCAGCGTCCACCCTACGTTCTACTCCCTGATGGTCCTTTCCAACACACACAGCTTCCTCGCCACCTTTCTCCCTCAGCCAGACCCCCTCAGAGACCCCGCAGGAGTGAAACGCCAGACTTCTTCATGGCTGCCGACGTGCCTCAGGATAACTGTGGCTTGACTAAACCGTGAATGTCGTCTGTCAGTGTTCCCAGACACACACCTGAGGCGTTTCTCCCCACATCCAGGGTTCTGCCAGGGCTCCTGGGTGCTGGCTTTCCTCAGAGTTACTGATTGCAGAGTCCCTTCTGGTCGGATTTCCTCACACCCCGCTGTGAGCTGACCTCACCCTAGAGGGAGTGTTTACACCACAGAAATTGGCACACCCCACACACCAGTTGTTTTTTTTTTTTTCCTCCCAAAAAATTCCTTCCCAATGTACCACTCCATACCTAATCCCAAATGTTGCTGTTTTTATCCTATTACACAGTTTACCTTTTTATCTCCCTTAGGGCCATACATGTTACTAATTTGTCAAGTTTACACTTAAGTCCAAATTTCTGTCATTTCTTACTCTGCAACCTCCTTCGAGATTGCTTCAAAGACAGGTCCTTCTGCCTATAGTATTTATTCTGTTACCATTTTATATTTGAACATAATGTCTTAACGTTGTTTCTTGAATTAGTGTCTAACCTCCCAGGAGACGGTGTAGAGTCATACAGACTTTGTAACTATAGCCTTGGTTCCTCGCAACATTGATATTTAGCCTAGTCTAGAGCTCTTTCCCCTTACTGCCATCCCTGAGTCCCTCGGAAACTTAATAGAGATAGAGAAATATGTTGAGCATCACATAAGGAGTCATTATAAGCTTGAAAAGGCAAAAAGTAAATATTAGCAGTAGCCATAACCACTTCTTTCTTCCCCAAGGAGTTTTCTTCCTGATCGAAGGGTCTTTACTAATTACACAATTATAAACCTTATAAAGTCAAAGTTAATATAACAGTAAGCCCATAATCATTTTCACCAATTTATTAAATTCCAACTATATTAATATACTTTTGTCAAGATAAATATTTTTGCCCTTTAAAATACAGATGATTACATTTATGCTTATATTTTGCTTTTCCCAGTGCTTGGGCTAGTAGCAAATTCAAAAGGCATTAAGTTTGATATAATTATTTTATGACACAATTCTGAGAGCTGCAACAGCTTGTCATCGAATTGGGTAACTGAATCATCAAGCAAAAAAAATCAAGGACCTAATTCTTATAAATGTGTAGATGACATATCTAGGGAAGGCTTAAATGAATTTCAGTAAAGTGGGCTTAGATCACTTACAAAAATGAGATGAGTGTATTTTCTGCTTCCCCAACATTCTAGCTATTTAGCTCCCGGAATCGCGGGAGGATTCTTCTTCGTAGTGCTGTTAACGGTTAACACCACTCTACCCCGTTACAGTGACTTCCTGCTAGTGTTGAAAAATTTACCTATTCACTCCCAGTGGCAGCATTTAACCTGAACAATGACACCTAAAGGTGTGTATCATTTCTAGAGTCATGTGATACGCTTTAAAAAAAGATGGTAGAACCATATATTCAATAAAATTAGTGCATAATAAAATGAGAGCCCAGCCAGCTCTGCTTAAAATGGATTCCTTTCGTTCCTATGACCCGCATCAAACTGACTTCTTTCCAGGATGAGATTCCAGATTTTCTTCTTCTGGAGGCATTCTATTTTAGTCTTCCTCATTAACCTGGAGTTTTCAACTTGACATCTAGATCTTCCTTAATTTCACTCCATTATTTCATATGATTCCTATTGTCTCTTCCGGTCTTTGCAAAGATTTGTGTTTCTGTGTGTGCAAGTATGGTGGGTATTTAGAGGAGAAATACAAAGCAGGGAAAGAAGGAAGTAGATAGAACAAATAACAGGTGCTCTCAGCTCAGAATTTAACTGTCCTCTTCACTTGCTTTATGCTTCCCCTACTGTATTATTAAATCAAAGAGACTATAACATCAGGGACCAGGATATATCACACATTACTTTGGTCCCCAGGACACTGGAGGGCCATAGAGTATAAAATCCAAAACAAGAGATTGCTCTTGAATGGAAACTAAACAGCAAGCTGTTGTCTCCAGATTTATGGCATGATCAGGAAGGTAGAAAGGAAGTAGGTAAGGATCTGCATTTGGAAAATGCCCCTTCATGAGAAACAATTTATCTGATCCAAAGCAACCCCATGGGGAAGTGGTCCTCACCTCACGTTATCCCAGCATGACGTGGGTAAGTCTCTCCTTTACTGCCTCCCCATAGACCCTGCAACTCTCCAATTCTGGACCTCATTTTTTAAGTATCAGTGTGATCTCACACCAGCTGCCTTAGTCCATGAATACGGTCACAGGGAGAATATGAGGGACATTTGGGGACCTGAGCTGTGGCTGGGCATGGAAGAGATTAGGATAGCTTAATCGCTTTTGCTTTGCATAAAAAACAGGACAGTTGCGATGGGCATATGCTATTTGAAATAAGCCAGCTCCAAGAAAATGCTAGTCTGCACCAGCCAGAGATACATGCTCTTTCTTCCCTAAACATCACCTTTGATGTGCCTTAATGCTTTCAATGGTGGAACACTTTGTATTTTCAAAGTGCTTTATAAAATAATTCTTAACAGCTACTGCAGAGCAGAGATCCCTGAAGTCATCACTCTGGACATTCCCAATTACAAGCTGTCCAAAATAACTTATTTTTGTCTATTCTGCACTTCACAGATTAGTGTGTATTAACATGTGCAGAAGTCCTATGAGCTCCCATTGAAAGGCATCTAAAAATTGTATTTATATCATTTCAATTTGCAAATATGCTGAAGTCCATAAATTCATGAACCTGTTTGTATCTCTAATCACCTTGAGATGTAGGCAGGGGAAACACTGTTATTCTTGTAATAGAATTGAGGAGGTTTCAGATTGTCCTGACATAGGTTATAAATTTGTGACTTGGACAATATAACAAGACAGTTGATTATATCATCCTGCTTTTACTAAAATCTGTTTAATATAAGTGGCATATGTACATAATTAAAAAGTAATAGCAAAAGGATTACTATGAAAAGGAATACCCCACTGAAACTACCGTATTGCTATGCCATGGATGGTTTGATAATATTTAACTATTTTTTATTATTATAACTGCTTACGCTGTTCTTTTTTATCAATTTTATTTAATTGACATCTTGCTTTGAGTATGAAGATCTCCCATCTACCATGTCTTATTTGTCCTAATTTACTTTTTTAAATTTTTTGCATTTTTTGGTTTCTCCTAATTTAGATTTCTGCATATTATTTTAAAAATGTAAAAACACAGTATATCTTTTTCCCCAAAGACACAGGCGAGGCTTTAGTGGGGTTACAGCTGAAGCTGAAGGGAGTCACGGCGGAGAGCAGTGATGGTGTCTCTCCAAGCAGAGCAGAGGCCCTGCTTACACTGAGAAAATTCCCACTCTGCTTCACAGCCTAGTATGCTAAGGAGGGGAAAGCCGGGAAAAGTGATTCACCCTGATTGCCTGGAAGGGTTTCAGTCTGATTGGTTGATAGTGGCAGGCAACGCCAGCTGCTCATTGGTGCTTCGTGAAGCCCTGGTCCTCTGGCTGATACAATAGCCTACATCCCAGAGCATCCTAGTTCTGGCCTTGGGATGGCCATCCAGCCCCATTAGCGAGATAGCAGTGGTTCAGGTCCCACCTCTTCAGTCCCACTAAGTCCTGTCTGGTCTTAGGATCGATCCCTTCATGGTCTCCAAAATCTGTTCCCGGAATTGATATCTGAGGGCCCAAAATGATACAAACAAGGCCAGACCCAAAAATCAAAGGCCCAGGCAAGACTTTATCAGGGTTACAACTCAAGCTGACAGGAGACACAGCGTTAACAGAGAATAGTTAGGGCGCCTGGGTGGCTCAGTGGGTTAAAGCCGCTGCCTTCGGCTCAGGTCATGATCCCAGGGTCCTGGGATCGAGGCCCACATCGGGCTCTCTGCTCAGCGGGGAGCCTGCTTCCTCCTCACTCCTCTCTCTCTGTCTGCCTCTCTGCCTACTTGTGATCTCNTTTTAAAAAAAAAAAAAAAACAGAGAATAGTTAGCTGGCCTCCCTCCTTCTGGTGTATCTTCTAATCCTGTCCTCCTGTCTTATTCTCTCAGCTGGAATAGAACTTTTGCAATATCAAAGTTCACATTTATATTTTATGTTATAATTAAGTCTTAATTTGTCTAAAGGCTGAAAAGCAATAAACAACATTCATATTATTATAACTATGTAAATATTTTTCACTGCAGAGCTAAGTATTATGCCTGTAATGAGAGTGCCTCCTCTCTAATCCAATATCACAACCTCTGTGCCACTCAGAGTTCTGTTGAGATCTTTCTTAGCCTCAATTAGTCATAATAATGCCGTAATTACTTGTTTCACATTTGGACCAAGGCTACCTTCTATAGCTTATTTAGCTAATGTGAACTTAGCAAGCTCAGACACAAATGTGTGCACGTGTTTAATACCACATGAATCTTTGACTAGCGATTGGTTCCCGATACAATTGATAACTTGGGGACTTGTGTATCTGGCCTTCAGTGAGTTGTCAGGCTTGTCTCCCTGCACTTGGCAGAGGGAGGACAAAGCTGGAGTGAGTAGAACATGTCCCTGCATGTACATCGCGTTGGTTAGACTCGGCCCTTGTGTTCTCACCGGGACGGAGGATGGATCTTCCTTAGGAAGAAGAAGAAACAGATTTGGTAAATGGCTGGCCTCTTCATGCCGTTACTGCCTTCCATTGGTCCTACAGTTTTGAATTATCTCTATTTTTCCCTTGCACGTTAGTAAAATTTACACACTGTCACAATAATCTGATGTTTTCTACTTAACACATGTTTGAATTTTTACTAGGGGCAAACTGTATTCTTCTTCCTGAAGGCCATGGGCTTTCTGTTAAACTAGATTGCTTCATGTTTCACACACCGTTGCTTTCTGTCCTTCCTGAGGTCTCTGGTTGCCACTGCTCCCAGGATCCTGTCTTCCATTGCCCTTAATTCCCCAAACCCAGTCCCTCCAGCTCCTGAACTGTCCCTCAGAGGGTTCTGCACTGGCTTCCCAGGCTCTTCCTTCGCCACCCCACTCAATCTGCCCACTCTTTCTTAAATCCAATGTCTTCCTTTCTCTTTGTCTCACCTCAAATAGCTTCTTTTTTTTTTTAAGATTTTTTATTTATTATTTATTTGACACAGAGAGAGAGATCACAAGTAGGCAGAGAGGCAGGCAGAGAGACGGAGAGGAGGAAGCAGGCTTCCCGCCGAGCAGGGAGCCCGATGCGGGCCTCGATCCCAGGACCCTGAGATCATGACCTGAGCTGAAAGCAGAGGCTTTAACCCACTGAGCCACCCAGGCGCCCTCAAATAGCTTCTTAAGAACTGTTGCCTCAGGGGCACCCGGGTGGCTCAGTTGTTAAGTGTCTGCCTTCAGCTCAGGTCAGATCCCAGGGTCCTGGAATCGAGACCCACATCAGGCTCCCTGCCTGGTGGGAAGCCTGCTTCTCCCTCTCCCCCTGTTTGCTCCCTCTCTCACTGTGTCGGTCTCTGTCAAATAAATAAATAAATAATCTTTAAAACAAACAAAAAAACCTGTTGCTTCAGAGGAAAATCCTTTAAGCCTTAGCGTGCCTGCAAGTTCTCACGTCTGCATCCACATTGATGGCTACTATAGCCACATATAAAATTATATATGGAAAACATTTCTCCCCAGAATTAAAGCATTGTTTAATTATTTTAAGCATATTATTGTCTTCTGCTGAAGTATAATTTCTGCTCACGTGCACACACACACGTGTGCTTGTACACACACGTAGGCAAGTAGACTTTGAAGTTTGTAACTGAAACATTTGGCTCAAGTTAAAGTAATGTTTTTCTCAGCATGTGTCAAAAGAGAAAATGGAGAGGTTTTTAAGAAAGCAAACACGGGCACCTGGGTGGCTCAGTGGGTTAAAGCCTTTGCTTTCGGCTCAGGTCATGATCCCAGGGTCCTGGGATCGAGGCCCGCATCGGGCTCTCTGCTCAGCAGGGAGCCTGCTTCCTCCTCTCCCTGTCTCTCTGCCTGCCTCTCTGCCTACTTGTGATCTCTCTCTCTCTGTGTCAAATAAATAAATAAAATTTAAAAAAAAAAAGCAAACACACGTGAAAGATTTTTTTTTGAGGGAAGATACTATATTTATAATGTTCTTGGGTAGAAAGATAACACACACAGTGTGGGAAAATGCCCAGACGTACTCATTCAAGTTGAGCGAGGTTGTAGCCCAGAGCATCGTCTGTGTGACGTGGCTGGTTGGGGCCATGACTGTCATCATGGGCAGAGATTAAGGAGATGTTTGGCTGCCACATGCCTAATAAAAGCCAATTCCTCGGTGTTTTGAACAGTGTTTCCCACTAGAAATATGATGCAAGTATGAGCTGACACATGTAATTGAAATTTCCTAATAACTACTTTGATGAAGTAAAAAGAAACCGGTGAGATTAATTTTAATACACTTTCTTAAAAGAACATAGTCCAAAGATGACCATTTCAACGTATGATCAGTATAAACTGTTAATGAAGTCGTTTGTGTTTTTTCCACACTCTTCTTGAAAACCTGGTATGGATTTTAGTTACAATATACCTCCGTGTGGAAGCCATATTTCACATTTTCATTTGCCTCATATGCTGGTGATGGCTATTTCAAACGGCTCAGATGTCTTTGGCAGGCAGAGGAATTTTAGTATTCTTTGTTCCTTCCACACTGATTGTCAATGCATGTGGAGTTCTGGTGCTGAGTGGGTTTCATTTTCACTATGATGTAGATTCAGTATATAGATGTAGGTTCATGATAAGGACTGATAAGAGGATGGGTCTGAAGTATATAAATCTCTGTCATAGTCTGATTGGGATTCTTTCCTTTAACTCCCCAGCAATTGCTGAACCAGATTTGAGCTGAATAGTATAGGAAAGTAGTCTATTTTTAAAATTAGTTTAGGCAAGAGATAAGAGTGAGCTAGCTCTTGATTAATCCAGAAAGGTTTCTCAAAAGGAGCCTCATTTCAGATGTGTCTTACTTTTGGAACAAATGACATTGGGGTCTAATGAATGAAGATTATGGAAAACTTTGAAGAAGGTGCAGATTAGCTGGTGGAGTAAGCAAAGAATTGGAAACAGCTTTGTGCATGTAGGACTCAAAAAGTATGAATGAGGGGGGCGCCTGGGTGGCTCAGTAGTTTAAGCGTCTGCCTTTAGCTCAGGTCATGATCTCGGTGTCCTGGAATCAAGCCCCATGTTCTGTTCTATGCGGGGAGCCTGCTTCTCCCTCTGCCCCACCCCACATTCTNCTAAGGACCAGGTGCCCTCATCACACCAATTTGACCACAACCCATTAGTTTCCATCATTCTTGGTTACTAAAATGTTCCATATTGTCCTCTAAAACTCAGTCTTTATCGTGAAAATGTCTTCATTCTTTTTTAAAGATTTTTTTTTTTTTATTCATTTGACACAGAGAGAGAGATCACAAGTAGGCAGAGAGGCAGGCAGAGAGAGAGGAGAGAGGAGGAAGCAGGCTCTCTGCCGAGCAGAGAGCCTGATGTGGGCCTCAATCCCAGGACCCTGGGATCATGACCTGAGCCGAAGGCAGCGGCTTTAACCCACTGAGCCACCCAGGCGCCCTCAAATAAAATCTTTTTAAAAAGTATGAGAGAATAAAAAAACTCATTCTAGGTAGAGGAAAAGCTAGATTTAATCCTGGGGCCTAGCTCCCCCATTTGTAAAGTGTTACGTATACTATAGTAAGATGTTCACAGAGCCAGAAAGCAACACAGGTGACATCTGGACCCAGAAGCTTAGCGCCAGAGGCCACATACCCAATCTCTACACAGTATTATGAAGAGAAAAAGCAACTATTTTGAAAAGATGGTATTCTCAGTTTTAGTATGGGGATTACGGGAAATGGCTAATCACCTTGCAAGTCCTCAGCAGTAATGAGGCAAAGAAAGCAGAGATGATGTAGCATCACGTTATAGGCCCTGCAGTGCTACCTGGGGGCAAATTGTGCTCACCAGTCATGTGCTGTATCTTTGGTCAAACTTCTTTTCTCTCTCTGGTCTGAGTGTCCTTCTCTGTGTAATAGTACCTATTTCATACATCTGTTCTAAAGATAAAGTGAGATAATCCAGGTTAAGTGCTTAACCAAGAAACTGACCTAGTAAAATTCTATAAATTTTAACTCTTATAATTACTCCTATCACGTCTGCCTTCCATTCTTAAAAGCAGTGTCAGATTTTGGAAATAAGTGAATGAAGCCCAATGGCAAACAATCTGAAAGTAAATTCATGTAGCTATGGGATCTCAACACTGGTATTCATTGATCTACTTTGGGATAAAATAAAAACTATCAGGCTGATTTAAGGAGAGAAATTGAAGGGGGGAGACTCAGATGGAGGGGAGATGGGGTGCCTACTGAAGGGTTAGTCCATGTAGGAACAGGTCATTCTATTTTACGGGTCACTATTGAAATACATTGGTAAGGGGCGTCTGGGTGGCTGAGATTGTTGGGTGTCTGCCTTTGGCTCAGGGCATGATCTGCAGGTCCTGGACTTGAGTCCCATGTGAGGCTCCCTGCTCGGTAGGAACTCTGCTTCTCCCTCTCCCCCTGCTTGTGCTCTGCTCTGTTCCTCTCAATAAAAGAAAAAAAAAAAAATATATATATATATATATGAACTGTTTAAAAAAAGAAATGCTTTGGTAAGAAAAATTACATAGCATGCACATAGACACACAAATGCATATACATAGCATGACTGTAGAAATACATACGCACATACATGCACACACATGCATATACATATATGCAAAATCATATGCATACACATATATGCAAATGCATATACATATACATGACAGGGTAGAAAATACAGAGTTAGCAATATTCCAGATGTAGATTCTTTCTAGAGTCCTTTATGTTAAGGGGATCATCGATCAAACTCAAAGTATCTGAATAAGTAGCAAGTAGAGTAACATTTGTTATCAGATGATAAAAATTTCAGTTTGGTCACTTAAATTGTAACATTTCAAGAAAAATTTGTAATACTAACAGTGAAACCTCTAGCCATGGCCAGGTAGCAAGCCCTGCTTGCGAGCCTTATGTATATTCTTGATTTTAATTTTCAAAGTAACCGTTCAAGTCCCATGTTTCCCTTGGCCTGTTTCTTACAGAGTCTCAGGCACCAAGGCGGAAGTGACTTTTCTGAGGTCACCTAGTGGCAGGTGCAAGAGGCAGAATCTGAACCTGGGCATCTCATGAGCTTTGTCTCTCCAGTGCCCTGCCCGTTCCCTTCTAATTTACAAGAGAAATAAATGTCTTTGAAAGAATCTAAGTTTTAGTTTGGAAATAAACATCAGAGTTTGAATTAAATACTCTGTTACTGAGAACTCCGTGCTGGAGCCCTGCCTGAAAATCCTGGGAAGGGGCGGGGAGAACAGGGCTTGTGTGGAGGTGTGCTATCAGGATCAGCAGGGGACTGGTTTCCTCCAGAGAGACACAGAGGAGGGGGTGGTGGTCAGCACCCTCCTCTCCACCTGCTCCTCCACGCAGCCCAGGGCTCTCCCAGCCCCGAAGGCCCTTCAAAGGCTGTGTGCCCAGAAAGGAGAAAAGCAGAGGCAGTCAGATGCCAGGAGGGGGAAGTGAGGCAGTCAGTATCTCCTGCAGAGGTGCAGCCAAACAGTCCTCAAACTGCCTCATGGAAGTAACTACCAGGATTGCAAATGAAAAACTGTGCGCAAGCTTAGCTCAAGAGAACCGTAAGCCCGCAGAGGGCTGTTTGGCTGTAAGACCTTTCTCATATTTTATTTTAAAGGCTAAATATGATTTGTGAGGGCTATTTCTTTGCAGAGTAAATCAACCTTGGAGAGAACAAAGCAGATAGTGGTCTGTTTTCTCAGTCTGATGGCCTTTCTGCCCTGGGGACGGATTTTCTTTGGATTAAGTTGGTGCAAACCTCTTTCCTTCTTTCTTCCCCACAGCCTTAGATCCTTCACTAAACCCCACCCCTCAGTTGTCCTCCCAGGAACCTCCCACCCTTGAGCTGAAAGGCAGGATGGAGCAGAGCCTGTCGGGTTGGGTGTGGTGGCAAAGAGCAGGTGCTCTGGCTCCAAGCAGAGTCACCTTGGGAGACCGTTGAGGCAAGATGCAAAAATATTTGAGAGGTAGTTGGCCAATGATTATCCCTTCTTTATTTTCTATTTCCAACCAGCAGAATCTTTTAAGGTAACTATAAGATACTCAAGAGGGAAAGTGATGGGGAAGTAGATCATGGCCAAACACTTTATTTAGAGCAAATCTCCACGGCAGGTGTCATATTATAAACTTTGCATACACTATTTTATATTGTCCAAAATTTTGAGGTTCATATTTATAGTTTGTGATGAGAAATTGAATTCCCTGACGTGCAAGGAATCTCATCCAAGTCTACAAGGGTGATTGGCACTATAGCTGGTTCTCACTCCTGGCTTTTTCCATTTACCGAAGACTGCTGCTTCCTTCTTGGGGGACGTGGAAGGGGAGGTTGTTTGCTTTGTTTTGTTGAGAAGCACGATCTGTAAACCATTAAAAATAATAGCAAATGTATCAGCATTGGAAGCTAAGTTTCCATAAAGCCCTCACCTTGTTTCTGTCTAAACACGTGCATTTAGGATAAATATTCACCTAAATGTGTCAAAACACATTGTCAGTATTATGTGATGGTTTTAAAGAATGCAGGATGTGACAGCTGTTAGGCCTTTTTTTTTTTTTTAAGAGTTGACTGATTTTATCCATTTTGGGGCAGTTGCATTTTTCTTAGAAGATTGATCATTAGCAAGCTGATGCCATGAAATGAAGAACCAAGAGTGGATATCAGGAATACCTTTAATAAAACGGGCTCGGTAACGTGTGCCTGTGGTTCGTGTGGCGCTGTCTCAAGCTACAGATTTCTTTAATTGATAAGCCTTGCATAACGTGACTGGAAATGACAATAGGTCACTTGCCAGTGCTTTATGAAATGTCACTCAAGGTTTTTTAATTGCAGACGTTTCGCTGCCAGTGATTCTGCGGCGAGAAAGAGGCTGGAGAAGATGTTGCTGGAGGGGAAGAGAAGGGAGAGAAGTCATGCGTTTTATGGGAGCCGATAAGTTCTGTGATACTTAAAACACAGCTGTGTTTTTATCAGTTATGTTACCGAAATAACATAAAATGCATCTTAAATGATCTGTCATGTCAGGACCACGCATTACAAAGTAAGATTGAGTGTGACAGTCTTCATGTAAGAAACCTGGTGCTAAATTAAGTTTGAATGGCTTTAGACAATTTTGTTTTAAGTACTTTTCTTGCACACTGTGCAATAAGCAACTCTGAGTCTTACTAAAATGGGGGGGGAGAGGTATTGAAACTATATATCGACATTAGATTATAGTAAACTTGGTTTACATGTTTTTTATTTCAGTCTGCTATAGGCTTTCTGCTAAGTGACTTTTTTTCTTAACATTATCTCATTAAATACAATCTTGTAACAACTCTAAAGCATAATCGCAGGTGTCTGTAAGCCAATTATTTTTCAATTTTGAGGGTTAATTTATAGTATTTTTCTGTGATTTTATTCCAGGTAACATGTTCAGTTCCAGAGCTGAATATGACTAGTGCCAGTATAAATACATCCCTAAGTAAATGCTATTCATTGTGACAGGTAGTAATGGACGTGCTTAATAGGAAGGACTTGATCACTCAAGATCCTGCTTTGTCACGTACTAGCTAGGACATCTTGGACAAGCTCTTTGCTTGTAAAGCCTCTGGTTCTGAATCTGTTAAATTAGACTAATACTTTTAATCTCACAGAACTGGTAAGGATTACATAAGATGCTCAAAGTGCTCAACATCCGTAATTGCTATTATTATTGTAAACATTATTGGGACGCTTGCGGGGCTCAGTGGGTTAAAGCCTCTGCCTTCGGCTCAGGTCATGATCTCAGGGTCCTGGGATCCAGCCCCATGTTAGGCTCTCTTCTCAGCAGGGAGCCTGCTTCCTCCTCTCTCTCTCTGCCTGCCTCTCTGCCTACTTGTGATCTCTCTCTCTCTCTCTCTCTCTCTCTCTCTCTCTGTGTCAAATAAATAAATAAATCTTTAAAAAAAATTATTGTAAACATTATCATTGAAGAGCTAAGATGGTGGGAGAATAGGGACCAAAGGAGACCAACTCAAGCTCTGAAAAGCTCTCAGAGTTTAAAGTCATAGAGCATATTACTTTTTTTTTCTTTTGCAAGATTAGTGTTATAAACTTTTCAGTTTCAATTGATAGCATTTTATTCTCAGTATCCTCAAAATTATACAAATTGTTATTTCTCTCTCCATAATTGAACATAATGAGTGTTTCCAATGTTTACTGCAGCACATAATGCTATAATTAGTGTCTATACATATAGCATTGCTTTTGTTCTATTTAATTCGTTCCTAAGGATAGAATTCTAGGAATGTTGTTTATGCATTGCACACTTGCTCAACAAATTTCCATGCCGCAAGGAGTTTCTCCACAATTACTCTCAGTTTCGATGTTACTATTTACTTTTAATTTGCTGAGAATTTAGTAGCATCAAAATGATGCCCCAAAGTTGCCCTAATTGTCTTTTGATTTCCAATAGAATGTGCCTATTTACTATTTGTGTTCATTCATTCATTCTTTACTGAAATGCTTAGTTATAAAGGACCTACAAGTGTTCAAATACACTTATCAATCCGGTCAGTGAACTTTTCCTATCAAGGGTCAGATAATATTTTATGTCTTTCGAGCCATATCATCTCTGTATCAGCTACTGTAGTCAGTGATTGTGTAGAAAAGTTTCCATAGATACTACCTAAACAAATAGGCATGATTGTGTTCCAATAAAACTTTATTTATAAAGACGGGGACAAATGTGGCCCATAAAGTGTAGTTTGTATACATTAGTTCCTGAAGCTGTGGCTACAAAATGAACAAAACAAGAAAAATCCCAGCTGCCATGGAAATATTTTTCATTAGGGATAGATAACATAGATATATAAAGAGATGAGTAGAAATAAATGTGTCACATATCTAATCATAATTGTTCAGAGATGTTGTCACTAAGTGACATTGACTAAGAGCTGTAGTGACCAGCTGCTTGGTTTGTCCAGGGCTGTCCCAGTCTTAGCTCCTGAAGTCCTATATCCTGGGAAACCTCTGTCTTTGCCAAAACCGATCTCACTTGGACCCCTTGTGGAGGTGAGAGAGTAAACAGTACAGGAATATCAAGAGAGTGGTCCAGATCAAGGAAACAGCTAGGGCTTTGGTCCGGAGACTAGCACACACAGCGAGAGAACAAGGGATAACGTAGCAGCCAATATGGCCAGGGCAGGCTGGACAACGGTGTGCCTGGTAGGAAAGGAGGTCAAAGAAGTGGTCCATAACATGTATTCTAGCTTCTATGGTGAGCAATATGAAAAGGCATTAGAGTCTTTTGAGAAGTGACATCATCTCATTTAGAATTTAAGAGGATTACTTGGTTGCCCTGTTGAGAGGAGAATCTATGGTGGGAAGGACAAAATCAGAGAACCTGCTAGGAAGCCATCGCAATATTTAGATTGAGAGATGATGTAATTTTGAGAGGTGATGGTGGCAGGGCATGCTGTGGGATCCAGCTGGATTGAGAAGACAGTTTGAAGAAAGGGCCAGTAGGGTTCTTTGACACATCCTGGGATGTGAAAGAAATAGAAGAGTCATGGGTGATGCCAAGGCCTTTTACGGAGCCACTGGAGGAGTGGAGTTGCTATCTGTTGAAATGGAGAAGTTGGTGAAATTTCAGATTTGGAAAGGGAAGGATCAAGAGTATGACTTGGGTGTAAGTCTGAAGTGCTATTCAGACATCCTTCTGGATGCATCATGTAGGCAGTTGGATACGTAACACTGAATTCAGGAGAGAGATCTGGAGTTGAACTACAAATGTGAGAACTGTCAACATACATATGGAGTTGAAATCCATGCAGCTGAGCCTAGATGAGACCCATAAAGGAATGAATATAGTCAGGGAGGGACAAGGTCGAACGATGGAGCCTTGGGCATTGTGCAAGGATTGGAGGGTGACATGAAACAAGGTAGGGCTGAGTAAAAGGGGCCAAGGAGGTCAGAGCAAGCATGAAAAGAGTAGTTCCTAAAAATCCTAGTGAATAAATGTGTGTACACATTGTACCACTGACATTTTTATTGGAACGTCTATGTAAGATGCCATCACTGCTAGTGAATGAGAGAAGGGATCACTCTGTACAGTTTTTGCCAACTTCTGGGAATTTACAATTATTTCAAAGTTTAAAAAAATAGTTTTAAAAGCCTAGTGGAAAAAAAATATTTCAAGGAAGAGGAAATGGATAACTGTCCAGTGTTGTTGAGAGCTTATGTGACCCGAGAACTGACTGTAGGACGTTTTGGCATTGCTCCTTGAGGACAGCAGCTGCAGTGGGCCAGGAGGGACAGAATCATGACTCAAGTGGGTTCAAGAGAGGACGGGGGGGAAAAATTAAGGATGACAATTGTAGACACTTTTTTTGCAATGTATTCCTGGGAAAGGGATTTTTTTTTTCCAATTAGGACTAGAGGTGCGTGTGCAGTCTGGAAGCAGATGTGGACTTGAGGTGTAGTTGCTTTAAGAAAATAGAGGTAAAGTATAAAATATGTGTATGCTGTGGACAATTCTCCAATTAAAAAAAAAAGTGGGGGGAGATCATTTTGAGAGAAGAGAGAGTGGTGAAGCTTTGGCTTAGGAACTTGATGGGTGATGAAAACAACAGAAACAGACGCTAACCCTAGACAGGAAGCTTTTGGTGTATCCAGGAGGGGTATTTTATGAGCAGAAGTACAAAGAGGTGATCAAGTTGGGAATTCATAGATGATAAAATTTCTTTAGCTTTTTTTTTAATTTTTAGCAAACAGAAAACAAAAATCACTACATAAGGGTAAGAATTTGGTGGGACATGTTGGCAAGTTAAGGATGAAGGGATGGGGAAACAGCCATCCCCCAAAAGGAAGTCTAAAACCGGATGGAAATGAAGTAAGAATGCCATCTTTAAAGGCCAGTGTGGATTTGGCCATCGATTTAAAGTTAGACCCATCTGTGTATGTCTGGTTTTGCTTTTTCTCCAAGCAGAACTTGGATTTGACCCGAGTTTGAATCTAAGGTATTGAAATGGACTTAAGCAAGGACAAGAGAGTGATTTAAATAATGGGTGTGAAATCTAAGGATGGCAAGGTGAGACATAAGGACATGAAGGAATAAGAGTGGAAAGTGGCAAGATCAGTTTATCTCTAAGGTCCTGTGGAGCCAAAGAATCACTGAAGTCAAGGTGTTCAGGAAAATGGGAGTGTGATTACAGGACACTTCAAATGCAACTCTGGAGAATCATCAGGTGTCATGGTGAAAAGATGAAAGGCCAGGTTGGGGACAAAAGGGTGGTTTGGAGCTGGGGTTGGAGAAGAGGGGGTAAGTGAACTGAAAAGCCAGACTGCAAAGGACTGTCTAGCATTGATACAGAAATCAAGAATAAGACCAAGCATGAAGTTGGAGAAAATGGCCGTGTGCCAGGGATAATAATATTCAAGGAATAGTGGGGATGCCCCAGCGATTTTGTAGATGACTAGAGGAGGAAAGTGTTGGATTCTGAGGATCGGAGGCTCAACACTGGGGCACTTAGGGAGGAAAAAGACAAAGTATCTGGAAATAGTAATGAGATGGACTTAGGTGGAGATGTCATCCAGCAGTCCTTGGTTTGTGGAGCAAACTCTGACCATGTGGGAAGCCTTCGTGAAACACCATCTCGGAAGGCATCCAGGATTCCATTACAGAAAGAGGAGTCGCCTCAGAATGGTGAAGATGCAGGAACTTTTATTACTGAAAGTTGACCTTGAATTTCACAGGACCTAGTGGAAGGACCAAGAGCTTGGGAGGGGTGGAGGTCAGACACATGAGATGCATAGATCTTTAAGGGGTTGTGCGGAGACCATTACTTCCTCCGGTGACCATATACAAAGAGAAAGGATTTAAAAGGATAATCTCCCGATGGTCTGAGATATAACGACAGTGTGTGTTCTGTTGTATCTCAGATATAACACAAGTGTCTATAAAAACATTACAAGTTCTTTTGGGGCCGTCCTCGGTTCCGGGTCCTACAGCAGCAGAAGGCTGGGGAAAGTGGTTGCTTCTTGACGTTCAGCTCTTCGTGACTCTCTCTCCCTCTGGTCCATCCCTCCCTCCTGGGGAAAGCAGCAAGTGATTTGGGAAGTACAGTCTTACCCAATACAGCATATCTTTGAAAACTTATGAGAAAATGCTCAAAAATAATTTAATGAACTCTCATCGATTGCTATATGCCAAGTGGGAGGATACAGTAATAACTATTTCTATGGAGCAGACAGTATTTGCCTGCATTGTTCTAGCACTTTACAGCTAATAACGCATTTAACCCTCACATCAGCACTGTGAATCAATGAGTATCAATGGAGAGAGAGCATTAGCATCTCCATTTACAGATACATAAACTGAGGCCCAGAGAAGGGAAGAACTTGCCACACAAAAGCCAGTGGGAGAACTCAGTTCAGACCCAGACCTCCTGACTTCGGCGTTTTGACGGACACTGGTGTTTGCACAGCCTTAGGCAGAGTACGTTAGAGAATATCTCCTAGTATTGGAAATTGAACATCAGGCGTGCATGTGTGTGTGTTCCTTTTTTGTCTCTGCTGGATAATTGTCCAAACAATTTTAAGAAGAGACTACCCATCCAATTGTACACCCTGCATTTCATAAATTTAATACTGTAACTCAGGAATCGTCCACATGCTTGGTAAACACATCTGTGGTCTGTCATTTGGACACAGCCGACTTGAATGATGTATCCCTTGTTAAACTTTTAGGTGGTTTCCACTTTTCTTTATGATAAATATGGCAAGGTATGTCTCTAAATAATGTTTTATTCTGTATTTTGAATTATGCCCTTAAGATATATTCCTAGCAACATTTATACCCAGGCAAGGCATATAATAATTTTAGAGTTTAGGATGAAACTTTGTGGAAGTTAGGAAATTCCTCAGCGGAAAGAGTGCGCTCTGATTTCTGCTTACAGTCAGAATTATTTTCCCCACTTGCAGAAATCAGTAGATTCAAACACATCTTTTATTAAAAACCTTATCTCCTTCTTGGATTAAGTTGATGGCATTTAAACTCCTTTGAGCTGTAGAAGCTCCTTTTCAAATGCAAGATTTTTGTGAACCTTCAATATAGGAAATTGATTTAAAGAAATAATTACCCTTATTGAGTCCGGTAAGCCCACTTACTGGACTCTGTTTTGCTACTTGTAATCTTTACATGGACGTGCTAAGAGCACAATTTGTAAACTAATGAAGTGACTCAGCTTTGATACTCATTATTTCCTTGAAACAAAATATCTGTACTATGCTCCTTTTTACAGTCAGGCATGTACCTGGCACTTTAGAACCTGACTTCATTTTCATTCTGAATAATGGACTAGAACGAAAGAAAATAAAGAGAAGTGGGAGACTATGGGAATATAGATACCATTTACTAAATCAAATTCCCCAGTTTTCAGCTTCTAAATAAATCCCTCTGGTACAGCAAAATTAATATGAAAGTAAAATTCTGATCTATTTTATTCATATTAATATCCATAGAGCTTACATTATACTAATATTACTGTATTATTTAAATATTGGCCAGAATAATTTAGTTTATTTTAACAATTATCTGTTTTAATACGTTTTCCTTTGTGTGGGTCATTTCTAAGTTTACATCAGGTGGTTAACTATGGGACTTGGGATAATTTCTCCAGGTGCCCAGTCTCCTTAATGTTTTGCTTTGATTTATTTGCTTTCTCTGCCTTCCTTGACTTTATCTCTTCGTGAAATTTCCCCACTCCTCTACTGAGTATAAAACGAACATTCCTGGTCTTGAGGTTTGGCTACTTGCTAAAAACAATGCAAAATAAACATACCAACCAAACCCCTCATGGATTGCTACAGTGATAAAACTTTCTTGGCAATTAATTTGTGTCTGAAATATCTCTACTTGGAGGCTTCTCGAGTTCTTGGAGACAATTATTTAAACCTTATATTTGAAAAAGCCACCTATTTCTACAGCTGAGCGTACTTTCTACTGCTCGTTTTAGAAATGGAGTATCTGGATGCCACACGTAGCCCCAGAAATATATTTTGCTGGAGTCCCCGCACGCTAAAGATAACTGGATTCCTGGGTTTGTAACTGCCGCAGCTACAGAGAATGCTGCAACCCTCCCTCGGCGAGAGGGAATAGGAAGAGTTCACTGGGTTTCAGGCTGCCTACTCGAAACTGGACACTAGCCCAAAGACAAGCTAGTAAAGCTGACGGGTCAATGCTTTGCACTTAGCAAAGTGCCAAGAAGTAAACCAGAGCAGGAGGAGGAGACAGGAAGTAACCAAAAGTGGGTGCTGGTTTACCGGCAGCAGTCGCAGAAGGTGGGCCCAGGGAGGGGAGACTTGTTTCAGGCAGGGGCAAGGGGAGCAAAGGCTCTGGGGTCGAAATGCACTTGGCCCTGCCCCAGGAAGCTGTCTGGTTAGAACAGAGAGAGGCAAAGGTAGGGAAGACACAGGGGCGCAGTGCAGGTGGGGCGGGCGCCGGGACCTGGAGGGGGCAATGGGTCAGATCCCATAGCACGTTGATTTGGTTCTGGGTAGTCCTAGGAGTGTAATGGTTTCCAGCAGGAAATGTTAAGATTCAAGTCTAATTTTAAAAGAATCCATCTGGCTGATTTGGGTGGAACAGATTACAGAGAAAGAGTGAAGGCAAGAAGATGGGTTAATTCTGAGTTCTGTTGCGTGTGTGCGTGCACATGTGTGTGTGTATTTGGTAAGAAGAGATGATGCCAAAAGAGTGTGGCTGTAAGTGTTTTTCTAAATCGGACTACTGATCTCTAGTTTTGAGCGTCTTGCATGTAATTTTCAAATACAGCACTTATATTTAGTATTTTATGAATAATTAGAGATAAAATATTAGTGCTTAATTAATATGTTTTGCATTGTTACTAGTTTTTATATGATGGGTGAAGCCTGCCTTGTGAAACCACATCAGAAATTATGGACTTAATTTGAAAAATGTAATTTGTCATGTAAAATAATGTAAGTTACATCTGTCACACACATACTGTCCGTCAAAATACTAACCCTAAGGTTAAAGATACATTAAAATAAGGACAATGATTCTATTGTACTGTTTTTGATTATTTTTTGGTTTTCCTAGAGAGAAAATAGTTTAGAGAATTATTCCTAATTAAGTTTATTTATTTAGGCTTATTCTTTGTGAGAAAAAATTATGTAAGAAAAATCTACATGATGTGTATCAAAAATGAGACCATTTGCAAATACTATTGCACCTACTCTAATTCATAATTATTTTATATAAGCAGATTCTTTAAGGGAGAATGCCATGTATGTCTCCCCTGTATTTTAATACATTGACGTAAGCCACATACTAACTGATTATTAATTTTGACTCAAGGAAAGAATTCTACATAGCATTTTAATGGCTTTAATTTGTCCTATTTAATTTTTCTCGTTCTATATAGTACCACTGAAAAGACCCGAAAAAAAGCACTAATTAAATTCATCTAAGGAGATGGTTCTCAATAAGGGACAGTTTTGTCCCCCAGAGGACATTTGGCAGTGTCTACAGACATTTTTCGTCAACGCAACTGGGGATGTTTCAGGCCCTGAGAGGGCAGAGACTAGGATGCTTCCAAGTTGCCACCATGCGCGGACCTCATCTCTGAACAAAGAATGATGTGGCTCGGAATACCCCCCGTGGTGAGGTTGAGAAGCCATGACACAGTGTCTTCTCTTAATGATAATTTAGAAATGGTGATTGTTTTCTCCCGGTTGCTATTTATTATAGGAGATACCTTCAGTAATGAGAACAGGCAGCCCCTTGAAAAGCAGTCTTCATGCAGGTCTATTTCCCGAGGAAATGCCTGGAGATGGATTAGGAGTGAATGTTCTTGTCATGGCGGGGATCTCCGACTTTCCTATGTTTCCCTTGGAAGTTGGTCATGTCATTAAACATCAGGACAGGCGTACTGTGAGGTGTGATACTGTGGGATATGATACTGAGTCTCTGTATGTTTCTTGGAGCCATTCCATTGAGAGGGTGTCTCTGAAACTCTGGACTAGCCATCCTGCGGCTCCTGCTCCGTTCCTCTCCGGTTACAAATGACAAAGAAGGAAATCAACAAGCAGGTGTTGAGCTACAGTAGAGTCTGTGTCCTGAGGCTGTAAGATAAGCTGAGGCAACTCATTGTCTTAACACAAGGGGAAGATCTTAGACAAATGACTATTTCACCCTCAGGCTTCATCAAGACAACAGCAGTTTCTCTAGGAAAGTCCAATTTGCTTTCATATAATTTGGGGGCACGTTTTAGTAATAGGTAGTCGGACACAAAGGTAAATATAACACGGTACGTGATTTTGAGATTTAGTTTGAGACTTGGAGGAACATAAAGGGATTTATCGTGAGGAATGTGCTGATGCCATTGTGGAGACTCTGTCTAGTGGGGTTCAGGAGAGCTGGTGGTGTAGGTTCCAGCCTGAATCCAAGCCAGAAGACGGGAGATGTGGCTGTCTCAGCTCCAAGACAGGCTGGCAGGGAGCCTGTTATCCCTTCCTCAGCCTTTTGTTCTTAGGGCCTTTAAGGGATAGGTGAGGCCCACCCATGCTGCATAGACCAATCTGCTTTACTATACCTGCGAATTCAAATGTTACTGTCTTCTGAAAGCTCTCCTGCAGATCTCCCCAGAGTAAAGTCCACCTGAGTATTTGGACTCCCTGTGGCCCAGTCAATTTGAAACATAAAAGTCACCATCACACCTATACTTTCCTGGCCAATGTCCCATGACCTCAGAGACTCTGAGGTCCAGACTGAGGTGCAACGAATTTAATTAGGAGGTGATTCAGGAAGCAGAGAGAGGTAGCAGGAAGTGAGGCGGGAAGTGATTATTTTTTATTTGTTTTAAGATTTTATTTAGAGTGTGAGTGCATGAGTGGGGGGTGGGGCAAAGGGAGAAGGAAAGAGAGAATCCCAAGCAGACCCCCCACTGAGCACAGAGCCTGCCTCCTGGTGATCTCATGACCCTGCGATCCTGACCTGAGCAGAAACCGGGAAGCATTGCTTAACTGACTGATCAGCCCAGGCGTCCCTGGGAAGTGATGTTAAACTGTTGATGCACAGGCACCTTACTGCTCAGTTTGTTTTGGTTTTATGTAAAGCAGAACTTACACTTCTTTTAATGATTTACAATAATGTTTATAATGATTAATTTTAACGCTACTCAGATGATCTTATCGATACTTCATGACTTTCTTAACATTTTCCAGCTGTGTGTTTTTCATGAATGACCAGAGTCTTACTTTTCACAGCTGTGAGATAGGAACAATAATTTTTCTCCTACATATTGAAAAGATTCAATAAATGGTCCAGATAAAGGACTTAGTACAGAAAGTCAAGAGTATACCTAAAGTGTATTCACTATGTATGTAAGACCCCAAGTTGAGTAACATGCCAAAGATACAAACATCCTATATATTACCCCTCATGTATATTATCAAATTGCCCGAAAATTTCACATCAGTGTACATATCAGTATACAGGAGCAAAGAATGATGTCAGTTTTACCCTTAGCTATTTTCCTTTTTTAAAAAAATGTATTTTAAAACTAAGTATTTCAGCACTGTTTTAATTTTAGTGTCTGATAGCAAGAGAGGTTGAACCTTTGCCTGTGTTTGGAATTTCTTTCTGAAATTCATTCTTCTTTAAATTGCCATTTACAATCTTTTTTCCATCCATCATTTTTAAAAATATAAATCGAATAAATATAAATGACATCCTTTGTTATGTTGCAAATATTTTTCATTGTCTTGTTTTTTATTTTGAATTTTATTTTTATAGGCTTGAAAAGAATTTCTTTGTATAGGTAGGTTCATTTATGGTAATGTTTCTTTTGTCTTAATAGCATACTTTCTGTGTAGTTAATTTGGCAATACAGTATATTCTGCTATTTTATTATTTTATACTTTCAGACATTTTAACTGACACAATATTTTCTGTTAGGCTGTTTCTAAATGATTTTTCAGATTTCTCTTTTCCCAGTCACTTTGTTAATAGACTTTTCTCCCATCACTGATGATGATCATTTTATCATATCCTGAATCCTCCTGTGTATTTGGGCCCTCAGAACAGCCTGCATTATCAAGAGAGAGGCTCCCACTTCTACTTATCAAAGTCTTTACCATTAAGTGATATTTTAGAAGAAAGCGATTTAATATCTCTTGCAGCCATACCAGAGGTTCACAATTAATACGATTTCCAAAATTAATGAATTAAAATTAAATAAATTTTTTAAGGCCAAATGTGCTTTGGAAGATGTTTACTCAGTTGTTTTATCTATATAATTATTCTAGTGATAGATTTTTATAAATCTAATAATAAAAATTTCTTTTTAAAAAAATTTGCCCATCTAATATGGTAGTTATGGTACCCTTCCTTAAATGCTTTTATGTGTACAGATGAATAAAATGTTACAGTTTAGGAAAAAATTGTCTTACAAAAAGAGGAAAGAAATTAAAGGGTTAAAATATTCTATTGGAGAAATATTTGAAGCACCATTGCAATTGCTTTTAAATATTCCTCCATACACAAATGTGTTTTTACCATACTCTGTACTAAAGAGAGTTTTCTGTGGTTTAAGTTTTTTAGTCAATGAGTAGCATGAAGCATATTTTGTTTTATGCGCTTAATTCCGAATTCACCAAGATTTCAATCAGATTATCTAAACAGCGTTTCGTAACAATTTATGTGAGATGCCGCATTAAGAAATCATAATACATCCTGGATGTATTTAGCCTGACATAATTTTAACTGTCATACATTTTAAACTATCCCATGGGCATTAACATGTCAATCAGAGAAAACACAATGGTGCTTGCAGGTTTAGGATAAATATATTTATTTTTTCTCTCTCCCGATTTATTTTTTTTCCTCTTTATTTCCATTTTCTATTCTTTGTCTTCCTTGTATCATCTACTCCTATTTCCAGCAAAGTTGCCATAAGATTGTACCACTTGTCCACCCCTGGAACGGGCCCCCCAGCCCTCTCTGGACTTGGCCAGTGTAGCCCTCGCTCCTGAGCTCCTTGCAGCCTGGTCCTCCATGCTCTGCTCAAGTCATCACCTGAAGTCCTAGGGAAATCTGCATACTTCCTGTCTGAGCTTTGAGGCTCATTGCGTCTAAATGATAGGTAGAAGTGACAGTGGCGGCCCTTGGGTTCTAGCACTCTCGTGTTTCATGGGAAAGGGAAGCATCCCCGAGAGGGACGGTCATGTGACTGGGGCTTGTATCCCTGGAGACACCAGCACAGCTCTATCAGCTGTTGAAATACTGAGCTATCCCCATGGCAGCTAATGTTTGTCCACTTCCTGGGGTCCCTGCAGCAACCCTGTCACCCCAGTTTCATAGGCACTTTCGACAGGTCATCAGACTTTCCAACAGGCAAACAACTAGAGGGATGGCGTTACAGAGGGGGCCCCAGAGCTGGGCTGTAGAGCTTCCGCCGTCACCCACTGCTGCTGGTTGGTGCTACCTGTGCGGGCTCTTGTCCGGCAGGTGCAATAGCACCTCTGCCTGGGGAAGGTTGCCAAGGTACTTCCCCGGAAGAAACCAGCACACTTCTCTCTAGTCACTCTCCTTCTGTACTTCCGTTATGTTATACATATAAATACACCTGTGCAAAAGCCTTTTTTTTTTTTTTTAAGAATTTTTAAAATTACTTGACAGAGAGTGAGAGCACGAGCACACAAGCAGAGGGAACAGCAGGCACAGGGAGAGGGAAATGCAGGCTTCCTGCTGAGCAGAGAGCCTGATATGGGGCTGGATCCTTGGACCAGGGATCATGACCTGAGCTGAAGGCAGACACTTAAGGACTGAGCCACCCAGGTGTCCCTGAAAGTCTTTTAATCATAAACAGTGCTTCAGTGCTTAGGATACCATTTCAAAAATCTGGTATGATTTGATATGAGTTTTCCCCCTTCTGTCACTTTGGAAGGGGGGATATTCACCACCGAGTTAAATTACAAAGCATTTATGCAATGTTGGAGGTCGTAGTTAAATTAATCCCTTTCATTTCATCAGTCAGTCGCAGCACTGGATTTAATAACTTTTAAATCCACTCATTTATAATATTTTATCTTTTTAATATAAGAGTGCTATAACTCGGGTGCGTGGGTGGCTCAGTGGGTTAAAGCCTCTGCTTTCGGCTCAGGTCATGATCTCAGGGTCCTGGGATCGAGGCCTGCATCGGGCTCCCTGCTCAGCGGGGAGNCCCCCCCCCCCCCCCGCCTGCCTCTCTGCCTCCTGTGATCTCTCTCCCTCTGTCAAATAAATAAATAAAAAATCTTAAAAAAAAAAAAGTGCTATAACTCTTTTGCATTATATTGAGGTGACTTTTGCAACATGATACAATTAGAAAAATAAAACCAGTGTATTAAATAGAATTGTACTATGTATATTAATGATCCTACGTGTATATGTGATATGTTCATATATGAAAAACTATATTACTATAGAGGTGTCAGTATAGTTAAATGAGTAATATGTTTGTATACTCACTTGTTTTATTAGTAGCTAATGTAAATATCTGTTCCCCTTGATCTTGTCCAGTTACAGCAGGTACTAAAGGCAAATTCCCCCAACTTGGTGACAGGCTGATGTCATACATGACTCCTGTTGCAACACCAACACCCATAAATGTTAAATATGCTCTTAAGGTAGAAATTATCTGACCGGGAAAGAAGGAAGGAGGTGAGGGAAGAAAGAAGGGTACCCATAGACAGGTTTTAAAATAAGTATTTTACAAATACATACCCTGTGTTATAGTTTCCTATGTACATAGGATTTTGTAATAGAGGATATAAATTCAATAACATGTATATTTTACTCTATGGAAAACTTTACAAGATCTGTTTCTCCTCAAACATTTCAAAGCTTATTTATACCTTAAGTGCGTTTTGTCATCCCTGACCTTTTACTTGCCACTTTCCAAGTTATTCCAGTTTAAGTTTTTTATGCAACTATTTCCTACTCCAAAGGTTTTTATGAATTGATGCATCTGTTATCCTATTAGTCAAGAATTTATCTGAAATTCAAAGCCAAATATACATTCCGAACTCTATAGAAAAGAGTGATGACTACTTTTAAGAGCATTGTATTTTCAAAGCCACACATTAGTGAATTAATAAAAGATGGCTACATACTTTTAAATCTCAAGATGTTCCTGAATTATCTCCACCTCTGAAAGTCAGAGAAACTCTCTGAAAATTTTGTTAAGCGGTCTGTGAATGCCAGGTGTGTGGCAATGCACAGTCCAGATATTAGAAAAGCCACGATTTCGCTCTCTTCTGTAGTGAGAATTCAGCTAATAATGCAGTGTCACTGTTTAGACTTTTGTAAATTTTCCCGTAGAACTAAATCGATAAATCAGAAGAAACCTTTGTCAGCGTGAGAGTATCACTTTTGAGTTGAGAAAATACCGCTCACTGATGGAGAGGGTTACTTCGTAGACGCACTTGTATGAGGCTGTCCGGAGACCTGACTGCCCTTTGTTTCTTCTCCTGCCAGCCGAGGGGGCCTGCGGGGGAACCCTGCGGGGAACCAGCAGCACCATCTCCAGCCCCCACTTCCCCTCCGAATACGGGAACAATGCCGACTGCACCTGGACCATCCTGGCCGAGCCCGGGGACACCATCGCCTTAGTCTTCACCGACTTTCAACTAGAGGAAGGGTACGACTTCTTAGAGATCAGTGGAACAGAAGCACCATCCATATGGTAAGTTCTGGGGAGGAGATGTTTTTACCCCAGATCCGATAATAGGCTCTGTAGGATGGCTTTCTTTGGACATTCGTTGGTAAAGGTAAGTGTTCTTTTCTTGCTTTGCTGTTTTGACCACTTCCAAGGTCATCTCTGTTGTGACTGGTTTCCAAGTGTGTAAGAGGCCTTTGTGCTGGCCTTTGGAGCTGGAGGAGTGGTCTGCACATGCGCACGGGTACTTAACGTGTCCTCGTTTGGGACTCTTGTAAAGCGACACGGAGATGCTGACTAAGCCAGCTAAGTTGGTTTTTTTGGATTTGTTCTGGAGCTGACTCGGTGTAAGCAGATACTTTTAGACGATGGCCATTTGAAAATGGCATGTTACCAGTCAGGTATCCACTCTGCTGTAGATATAGGAGAGTGTATTAATGTTTCTTCCTGAAGACGCTACACCTGTGAGGGTCAGAGGCAGACCATAAATACTGATCTAACGTAGATATAAAATTAGTCGACTGAGGATCACTTCTCTGGTGTGTGTGCTAGTGGAGACAGAAGAAAAGTGGGTCTAATCAATTACCATGGATTTAGGTCTGGTCTTGGTTGTAAGAGCAGCATTAATTGTGTCTGAAAGTGCCGTTGAAGAGGGAGAATTCAGAGGTTTGAAGGCTTTATGTCTCAAATTTAGTTATTTGTTGCGAATTGAATTGGCTTTGTTTTAATTACCTCACTTCTTAGTATTTTAAAAACTCTACTAGTTCTCTACTTCAGATCTTGAATGGTAAGCTGACTTGAATATACGGGTATTTCAACTAGGGTGTAATTCCGAAGAGATGTTGGCCATATATGCCTTGATAGAGGAGAATATGAAATGAGTGATTGTGAATATTTCAGTGGGTTTAAGTCTGCATTTCAGGATAAAGGCTAAAGTATAAAAAAAATCAACCGTGAAACATGTTATAAAATTAGACCGTCTGTTTTAAACCAATTATTGAAATGGAAATTTACTTTCTGAGGCTCAAGACACAAAGCAGAGGTTCATATTAATGGGTAAAATATTTTCCTTACTTTAGTTATGCTCTGATTATATTACATATTATCTCAAGAGAAAAACAGTCACAGCCTCTCTCAATTTTGCTTTACATTTGATTTCATCTGATTTGATTCATACTCTTAGACTGAACAAGTTTACCTGTTTATTTTATGTCACACAATTTTAAACACTCAATTTGTTGATAGTATCTGACTCACTTTGTGTAACATCAGAGTTCGTGGAAACAAGTTGTGAACCTAAAGCTGAATGTCCTGGGTTCTCCTCCAAGTTCTGCTAAGTTCTGCCTTGTGACCTTGGATAAATCACATAATCATTTATATAACATAGGAAACTACTAAATCAACTTTTAAGTCCGTTCATTAAATATCTATTAAGTCCATATTCTCCGTCCATCATTATAAGAGATTCAAGGATGTAACATTTCCAGCTTTAAAATTGCATTGTTTTGGTTTTCAGAAATTTATTGCAATATAAAATACATGGTGAGTGACTCTAAGAAACTATATGATGAATGGAAAAGGTCTTTTTTATGAGAGATTCTAGAGATTGTGGCCATGGACCAACCGCCTTGCTGCTAAGATGAGGCAGGAAAGAGGGGGAAAAAGTGAGGCATCTTTGACAATGATTTTAGAACTCATAGTTGGGACAGCTTTTGCCAAACAGATTTTGTTTATGTAAAAGATGAAACATGGAGGTACAGATGTGCCTATCAAGGTCTGAAATAAAAATAAGGCATGTGAAATCAGAAGGAGACACAACTCTCCAAAAGGGCTTCTGGCTCATACAAACTCATTGCGACTTACCACCGAGAGGGAAAAACTCGTTCATTTGTTTTCATAAAAGATGGCAGGCAGCAAGAGCTGGAGGATGTTGTATGACTCATTGCTTGTTTCTTCTTTGCTTATCCCTATTGATGTCTCTCACACCCTCTCTGTGTGTTCCCTTGGTGTTTGTCCCCGCTACTTCAGTATCGGAGTCAGAAAGGTGTGTGAGGATGGGGTCAGAGGTGAGCTCAAATTGAATTCTATCCGAAATGTCAGATGGGGCCACTGACACCTGCAGAGCCCAACAGCAACAAGTCTTAATCGTTGTCAGAGTGAGAATTGGCATGGTGGCCACGAGATTGGCCCATCTTTTGGTGTCTGGATGCAGGCTGGAAAACGTTTCCTAACTCTCTGAAATGTATCTAGGTATTTGCCAGGGCACTAAGATTCATGATCTGTGAACAAATTGGAAAAAAAAAAAAAAAAAAGACAGTCGTTGAGAAAGTTCTTGGTGGGAACTTTGACCCAGTCTGTGTTCCTTCTGGTCCAACAAATGGGGTGGCTCAACACACACTTTCTCTCAGTGGCTATTATTAGAGAGTCGTATTGATAACTGGATTCATAGGATGGTTTGTATTGTCCTAGTGGCTTAGCACAAAGCCCTGGGGGGGGTACTTGTTAGTATTATGGAGCTTTGATTGATGAACAAGCTGAGAGCAAAGCTCAAAGAGCACAGGACAGAGCTAGGCTCGTGCTCAAGCCCTCTGACTCCAAATTGCATTTCCTTTTCACTCTACTGCAATCCCCGTAATAGGACAATGCGGGTCTGGACTCAATGCTGTTTGGCAAAATTACCTTTCCTCTATTTCAGGACTGTAGGTTGTATCCTAAACCCTTGAACAGGTTACTACCACAGGGGACAAGAACCAACTGAGAGGCAATTTCACACTCCTGCTGCATCAATAGAGAGTCAGGGCAGACAGAACGTTTTGGGGTGACATTTGGCATTTATCATAATTATAAATGAACTATCCTGACATGGCCGTGGGACCCGTCTCAAATGGAGCTCTCATCTTTCAATTACTCTTCGGTGGAGGCTACAGAGGAGTACATGGGTTTCCTAGAGCACTATTGAGACATACAGAAGCACATTTAGAATACAAAAGAGTCACTTGAAGGAGCCTTTTAAGATTTATACAAATGCATAATATGGCTTGTTTTAAAAAAAAGACTATTATTTTACTATAATTTTGGACTGACAGTCTCTGAAATGTGTAATGGTTCAGACTGGCATATTTAAAAGATTTATTATCTCCCCAGCTGAAGGAAGATCCTAAGAGCAGTGTAGGTGTGTGCGCCGCGTTGAGCGCAAGGTCACGGAGCAGAGGCAGGCGGTCAGCGTGGAAGACTGAACGTGCAACAAGGCAACACATATAATTTTCCAAAATCATCTGTTTTTAAAAGACATAAAATACCAGCAAGGGCACTCTCAGAAGAAGCTACTTGGAAAATTGTTAAGAACAATAATAGGATTAGCCTTATTTTCATTGAATTTGGAGTGAAATTACCAACTCAGCTATGTTTTATGTAAGGGTTGCCATGACTACCGTGGAGCAGTCTAAATGTGGGGAATGATGTAATGTGCCAAAATTATCCATATATTAAATGTGGAGAGCCATGGGATTTAAACCTGATCCTCTATAGGTACAGGAGGTAAGCCTGATTTATTATTATTATTATTTTATGTATGTATTCTAATGGTATACAGGCTGGCTTCCTATCAATACCCTTAACAGAGAGCTGCCATTCCTAATTCTCTTTGCAACAGGGTCTAGTAATTACGATTTTTCTTGCAATTAAGAACGTGGTTAGCGGTGAAGCTTGCCAAGTATTCTTTCTTTCTGAAGTGATTTGATGGCATACCATATAGCTCCTAACTCTGGAAATAGCAAGAAGAAAGAAAATTGATTTTATTTCGGCGTTCAATCGCTTCTCGGCCTTTTGGCTAAGATCAAGTGTATTTCGGCGTTCACCTGCGGTGGTTTCTAAATTAAGACGTGGTGGTTCAAGTGACCAGGAACAGATAGTCTCGCCAGGAGACAACTGAAGGAGAATTTACTGTCTTTCAACTAGGTGCTCTATAATGGGAATCATTTATTCACCCCCGTGTAGGACAGGTAGCGCGTGTCAGGTAGAGAAGGAAAGGAGAGTAAACCCATTTAAGGAGCATCCCCGAACATGGTGAGATGCATCCGTTCCTCCAGAATCTTCAGTGGCTGAGCCACAGGCCAGCAAAATGAAACCCACGTGCCTTCGCGCCTATTCCGAGACCGGCCAGAGCACGTGCAGCCTGCGCCCAGCCCTGCGCCCTGCCGTTCGCCTCTCGGAGCACGTGCCTGTGTCCCCTCAGCACGTGCTGGCGCCCTGGCACAGGTGCTCGGGCACGCGCCTCCTCACGGACAGCCCGCACCAGCCCAGCGGATCGGTGTCCAATTAACCCAATGCTCGCGCGCCGCCTGGGTGGCCTCCCGCTTAGAGGAGTCGGACGAGTGAACCAGTCTGTGCCATCCCCTGCCCGGGCAGGTGCCCGCAGTGGTGAGGCCAGCCTGCTTCTAGGCTGCTCTGGGTTCGACCTGCCTCATTCTCTCAATAGAACATCTGTTACTTGACGATTCTTTGAAGGTTTCAGTTCAGTTATTCACTCACCAGTACTCTCTACCCTTTTGTGTCTCTGATTTGTGCAAGATTACTCTTGAGGGGACCAAAAGAAGTTTTGCAACTGCACTTTATTTTGTTCCCATTAAGGAAGCATAATCTCACTATTCAATCAATCTAATCAGTGACTTGCTGAAGCCTAAACAAAACTTCAAAGAAACTGGAGAAGCTGAGTGAGCTTCAAAGAACCCTTGAAGGGTCAATTAACACCTACCATGTTTATCCAACTTGTCACTTAATTGAGAAGTGACTTGGTGCATATTTAATTGCTAATGAGGAAGGATTATGGAGGCTACACCAAGTGACAGATTCCCCGGAGGGAACCTTCCACTCCCCTGCCCAAGGTAGAAGAAAAGGAAGGATCTTTCCCCTCTCTCCTTATTTTATTTAACTGTTCATTTTGAAATCATTTTACAGAGAATTTGTAAAGCTAGCTCAGAGAGTCCTTGTATACCCTGAGCCCAGCTTCCTCCGACACTACCGTCTTACACAACCGTAGTATAATTATGGAGACCAAGAAATTCCTACTGGTACAAGGTACAACTAACATGCAGAACTGGTCTGAGTTCTTCCAGCCGTCCCCCTGGGATTCTTGTTCAGTCCAGGGAACCACCTTGGCATTGAGCTATGGGCCTCTTTTGCCTCCTCCAACCTGTCACTGTTTTCAGTTTTTCTTTGTTTCCACCACCTTGACCTCCCTCATGTCAACAATTCACTCTGCTGACGTTATTTTGGAAAGGCAGTGGCATCATTCAGAAATATGGAGACTACATAGCAATGCCCCACTATCACCGGTTGAAGTAACTGGGTTCCTTTCTTTCATGTTTTGCATTTTAAAGTTAAATTCAGTAATCCTATTCCACAAAGATACTGTAATATATGCATTTTAGCATTTTTATGGAAGCAAGCATAACATAAATAAGATACAAATATCATGCATATATATGGATATATATGTGAATTTCTGTATATCGTGTTTGTGTGTGTATATATACACACACACACACAAATGTACATATGTTTGTATATATATACATACACATGCAATATGGATTTCTTATTTTCTTGATTTTCTACACACTGGCTAGGAGTCTGAGGACATAATTAACATGATATCATTTTAATCTTGTTTCTAAACCTTTTTTAAAATCAAAATATGTTTATAAAAATGTATTTGAGTAATGTATTTTTTACAGATACTACACTGAATGATACTGTGCATTGATTATTTACAAGGGCAAACAGAAGCCACCACTTAGAGTTACTACTATCTCCATATTAGAGCTGAGAAAAACCAAACCCAGCAGAGTTCAGTATCTTCCCGTACAGCTATTGGGTGGGAGAGCGGGGATTCAGGCAGAGAGAGTCCCAAGCCGTATTTCCTCCTTTATTTAGATATGCCAAGGTGGTACTTCTTTACTGACTTTAAGCCAGGAAAATAAAAGCAGTATACTTCAAAACCAGCGCATTTCCGCGAACCACAAGGGAAGTGTGGGGCTACTTCAAATCCACACTTAGCCACGTTACTTTGTGCTGTGGTGACCATGAAATATGCTTCTGAAGTTTCCTTTTGTGTGTGTGTGTGTGTTATTAATTATATCGCCAGATAATAAATAAATCTTAACGTACTTACGTGTTATATATACTTTTGGGTATAAATATAATCATGGGTATTATTAAGGCTTCTAACATGCGGCCTAAATGACAGGTCTGAGGTTATCCTAAAGATATGACCTAACTGCAAATAGTAAGGCTTCTCTCTAAACTTGGACTCCTTTAAATTGCAGGGGGGGGGGGAAGTAACGGCCAGCTCAGATTATCCCAAGCCCGTGTTACCGTCAGCCCAAAACTCAAAAGGGTAATAACGGAAAATGTATTTGATAACAACTAATTGTACAAAATGGAGAATTTCTAACTTGATCTATGATATTCTTTTGGCTGTATCATCCAAATGACATTTCCCTTTCCTGAGATTGGGGGACCACCCCCCACAATGCCTATGGTGAAACCAGATTCCGCTCCATTCCTCCCATTGGCAGCCAGCTCTCCTGGGACACTTTATCAGCAAAGGAGTCTTTGGAAATAATGTTGCTGGCCTACAGGCTGAGCAAAGCAGGCAGGCTGTGTTTGCAAAGGTTCCAGGCAGTGTGGTTTTTGAAAGTACTGTCTCCTCCCACTTCATGAGATGCAGGGAACACTCAAGGGTCTTGGATTCTTAAATCCACCTCCAGGAGAAAAGCAGGAGGCACTCTCCGACGGGGCCATAGAAAGCTTCTGCCTTACTTTCAGTCTTCCAGCTGTGTGTCTGGGATTCAGTGGCCAGCCCGTGCACTGGAGGTGAGGGATTCCAAGACGTGCACTCTCCGCCCACGTGTAACTGATTCATCAAGCATCCTCTTACCGCATCCTCTTACCGCATCCTCTTACCACTTCACTGTCCAGAATTAGGTCTGACTTGGGCTATTTCTTCACCCATCTCAACTATCATCCTCATAGTGTGTCTTTGGTAACTTTCATTGTGGCTGAAATCAGGATCCAGATTTTCAGAAGTCGAAGATTGAGGAAGTTAAAAAATTACACATTTTAATTAATATTTTGAATACAGAAAATTTATATACTTTATTTAATGGCGGTAGTCACGGATAAAACGCAGCATTCCCTCCTAGGACTGCATGCACAAGGACCAGACTGGATAAACAAAAAAGAGAAAAATAAAACATTTCTGCTCCCTGATGCTGAAAGCCATTGGGAAAATGGATCATGAGCCCAGGGAGAGTCGCAGAGGGATGTTTCTATGTCATAGTCAGGGCACACCCACGTCACAGATCCCACGACTTTGTCATAATATGGCTCTCGTCATGGAAAACCCCAACCGTTTGACCTCATTTTATTGAAAATTTTCCTATTATTTATGTCAAAGACAATGGGAAAATGTTTCCCCTTTAGAGATTTGCATTCGTTTCTCAAAATACATGTTTTTTGTAATCACAAGTCTGTCTTTTTGTGTGTGGTCTTTTGTCTAGGAAACCAAAGCAGCACAATTAATGTTTTTAAATAAATAAATTTGCCTTTTAAAAACACACGGCCTTTCATAGGGGCCATTGTGCCCATTTTGTTTCACTGATTCTCCAGTAATCCTTGCAGACTTCCATTGACTAGCCCATCTCGGTCCATTTATACCTCATGGTGTTCCAATTATACATTTTGATATCTCCATTTACGGTTTCTCGCAAAACTCTGAATATCTAATTTTTCTCTTCTTAAAATAGAGTCTGTATAATTTCATGGAGGACTGGTTAGGAGAATAAGGTCCTTTTGTGCAATCCAATACTTCTCCAACAAATGTGACCTTTTATTGCTTAGCATTCATCCTACTGGTACTTGTCATGCAAGCCTGATAAGGTCTTGCAGTGAGTAGTTGCTAGAAATGTTAATATTTCCCATCTTTTGACTTTAGTAAATGAAAGCACCCAAGTTATTCTGATTTGAAACCCTACAGAGAATTATAGCATCAATTCTTAATAAAGATCTGCATCTTGGAAGTTTCGATCTTCATGCATTGTAAATTGTAGCATCGCTGGAACACAAGAAATCTAATTCAATCACTTTATTGCGTGGAAAAGAAACCTGCCTCCTAAAATATCAAGTGCCTGCCTTAAATGCTCAATTGGTTGGTTAGGAGAGAAGCTAGGTCTTCCGTGTGCTCTCAGAGCTGGTTCTGCTTTACTGTGAAGCTGGGGTCCTGGGGGGTAATGTGTTCTTTTCTCCCTCCTTTTCTTTCTATAAGCAGGCAGGACAAAAAGTCACCAAGCCAAGACGGTGGATTCAGATCTCGGTGTAAGTCAGACTCAGGCTCCAGTCTGGAGTTCGCAACTTTCTGAGCTTGATGACCCAGAGCAGATTTGCTCTCTGCAAGTCGCACATCCCTGTCTGTAAGATAGAAATGACCACGACAGGCCCTCGGAGGCTTGTTAAACGGAGCAAATGAGGGAATGTTTGTAAAGCCCCAGCACAATGCCTGCAACAGACAGGGATTTCTGTGACTAGCTGCATGTTTATTGCTCTAAGAAAATGTCCTGTCGTCAAAAGTTCAGATTTCTACCTAAGAACACAGCGACAGTCTTTCAAAGTGGAACTCCTGTTGTTGTTTTAAAAACAGGTTAGTTTCTAACTTTTTCTTCATTTCGTATTTTTTACAAAATAAGTTTCAAATGTTTTAAATTAGAAAGTCTCTCTTTTCTCTGTGATGGACTTTGAGAACCTGTGTCTTATCTTTGCTACAAACCTCTGTGTTTGATAAAAACCACAGTGATAATATTGCTTTCAAAGAAAAGTTAGAACCAAAATGCTGAGCCCTGTTTGATTTAGGCGATGTATTTGACCATAGTAAATCATTTTTTAATATTCAGGAACATCAGTATATACCCCATTCAATTTCTTGGAAATCCAGCTGCTATATGTGGCCAGATAAGATTCTGTTAATGGTAGACAACTTAGTAAAAAACAACATTGGGGGGCGCCTGGGTGGCTCAGTGGGTTAAAGCCTCTGCCTTCGGCTCAGGTCATGATCTCAGGGTCCTGGGATTGAGGCCCACATCAGGGTCCCTGCTCAGCGGGGAGCCTGCTTCCTCCTATCTCTCTGCCTGCTTGTGATCTGATCTCTCTCTCTGTGTCAAATAAATAAATAAAATCTTTAAAAATAAACAACAACAAAAAAAACCACAACAACATTGGGAACCATAGAATTTATACTCCATTGAGATGCTTCTATTTAGCAAATACTGTTTGAGTACATAGCATGTGCCAGAGACTGTGATAGGTATGAGTCTAGTGCTTCTCAAGTTTCAACATGCGCAGGAGTCACCTGGAATCTTCTTAAAATGTAGACTGTGACTCAGTAGATTTGGGGTAGGTGAGATTCTTAATTTGTATCAAGCTCCCAGGTGATGTAGATACTGCCGTTCTGAGCATCAGAAAAGTAATGAGGAAGAGAGTGTGTGGATGACGTACAGATGACAATAAGAGAACTAGAGTCATAACTAATGAAATTTCAACTGGGGAGGGTGCCTGGGTGGCTCAGTGGGTTAAGCGTCTGCCTTTGGCTCAGGTCATGATCTCAGGGTCCTGGGATCGAGTCCCGCATCAGGCTCTCTGCTCAGCAGGGAGCCTGCATCCTCCTGTCTGCCTGCCTCTCTGTCTATTTGTGATCTCTCTCTCTCTGTCAAATAAATAAATAAAATATTTAAAAAAAATTTTCAACTGGGGAATTTACTGTATTGTACACTACATCCTCAGAACTCGCTCATGGTATCACTGAAACTCTGCATCCTTTGACCAACATCTCCCTACTTCCCCCATCCCCAGAAACTCTCATTCTGTCTCTGCCTTTAGGAATTCAACCTTTTGTTCTGTTTTGTTTTGATGTCACATATAAATGAGACCATTCAGTGTTTGTCTTTCTCTGCCTGACATATTACTTACATGATGTCTTCAGGGGCCATCCCTATTGGTGCAAATGGCAGGATTTCCTTCTTTTTTAAGGATGGATAATATTCCATTGTACACACAAACTGCATTTTTTCTTAAATCCACTCCTCTGTTGATACATGCTTAGCTTGTCTTGGCTGTTGTGGATAATGGTGCAGTGAACATGGCAGGGGAGAGGAGGGTATGGCTACCTCCTCTGGATAATGGTTTCTCAGATTTCTGCTTTTGATATCTTACTGGCCATTGTGACTTGAAGATCAGGTAGAGGACATTGCATTCACCAAGTGTACTTGACCATGAAGCCTTTCTTTTTGGAAGGATGTAGGTTAACATGAACGAATGTGGGTCTGAAAAAGGCTGTGCCTCTAAACGTGGTGCAGGCACTGGCCTGACCTTAGCTCTGTAGGCATTTACCTTGTATTTTCACTTAAGCTGAGAGTGACTTGATTGAGCATACTGTTTCCCTTCACTATGGCTTCAGTCCATTTCTCCTGTCTAGAAAGGCTTCTCTTCTGTGCTGCCAGGAAAGCCCTAGTAATCCTTAACAGCTGAGCTCTTCTTATCAAAGGAAGCTGGCCTCGGATGAAGAGAGGCGATAGGTTAACCATTGTGCCCTTTCCCTTGGAGGTGAGTGATTTGGGTTAGTTATTCAGACTCCCAGTATTTGTTTCCTGACCATACAATGAGGTTAATGATACTCATCTTGCTGGGCGAAGGTTAAAATACAGGTCAGGATCTATCACTGTACCTAGTACAGAGATGCCTGATAAACTGTAACCATTAGTGATCATCATGCTGTGTATGAAAAATGGCAAATTAGCAATAGAGGTAAGAGATGTTGTCAGAGCTTGAGGATAGAGAAGCAATCCCCTAGTGAGGTCATCAAAGAATATTTCACATAAAAGTTGGTATTTGACATGCACCCTGAGAGTAGAAAATGTGTGTGGATAGAAAATGTGTGCGGGTACTTTAGGCATGGGATGTGTAAAATAAAAAGTACAGATGTGGGGAAGTACAAGAAATATTCAGGTGGTATGAAAGAAAGCAACCCATTGTTTTTGATGGAACAAAACCAAATAACTTCATTTTTGATGGCAAACTCTACATTTTGGTGGATAAAATGTTCTTTGTGTTCCTAAATTCTGCTGGTAGAAGGAAAATACTTCAGGAAAATGAATATGATTTTGGTATGTTGGATGGATTGGAAAAGAAGAAAGTAAAGATAATAAACAGTTACAAATGTCTGTGACTAGGACATGGAGAATTTATCAGACCGTGTGGTCACAGACTCAGAAAGACAAAGGAAAAAGACGGCACTGCTGCAAGCCAGGAAAGTCAGATGCTGGACTTCTCAAACGGCTGTGCAGAACTATTTCAACTCTCACCTTATGCTAGGAACCTGTTAACTGTCCCAATGTCCAGGACTCATGGCTTTGACTGGAGATTTGTGGGTGTGTCCAAGAATGTCCATTTTGATCGGCACTGTGGAAGAGTTTGAGGGAGCTGAACTCTGTAGAACTATGTGCGTGATGCACGTAGAAAGCTCGATGCTCATAGCTAGAGGGGGTCGGTGAGGGAGGACTGGGCTGCCCTTGCTCTGATCTCCCCTCATCCTCTTGCCGACACAGAGCACTGCCTGGGTTAAAATGGAAATGCTCTTGGAAGATCTTCTAAGGCAGTGGGTCCCAAATGAGCTGAGGGACCATGTTCATTTCCGCTTATAGCTCCCAGCAGTGCGATCCTGGATTTCGGGGTAGCCTCTTCATATAAGGAAGTAGGATAGGAACCAGAACCTCAAGAAACAGCAAAGAGCCAGGGTAAAAGTCCGCATTAACCTGGAGTAAGAGTGTAAAAAGGGGAACTTTTAGGCTGGAGTTAGTAAAAAGAAAAAATATGTATATATATCATCCAGTTAATGCAGAGGGATTTGAAATGTTCAAAGCAGGAAAGCATGATAACTTGGAAAAGAAAGATTATTTAGTGGCCAGACAGACCCAGGGAAAACTCTCAGCATTCAGGAAGTGTTTGTGATAAGAATGCTGATATCAACCTTGTGCAGCTTTTATGAGTGTGTAGATGAGTTTTGTGAGGAACATGGTTGGGGAGGAATTATTTATCCTTCAAGATTCTTCTGGCTAGTCTTTAAATTGACATGAGACAGATTAATAGGAGAAAATCAAATTTAATTACATATGTATGATGAATCCACATAAATATAAGAGATTCCAAAACCAGGCATAATGAGATATATATTTCATTCTGGACTAAGGGTAAGGGTTAGGGTTAAGCACCTGGGGCTTCACAGGGAAAAAGTGCAATTCACAGGAGGTATGGAAAGAGTTCATGTTTGTTAAACAGATGTTTGCTGGGCCACACAGACACAGAGGGACAGAGAAAGGATTTAGGAGCACCTGGGTGGCTCAGTTGGTTAAGCATCTGCCTTCAGCTCGGGTCATGATCTCAGGGTCCTGGGATTGAGCCCCACGTTGGGCTCCCTGCTCAGCGGGGAGCCTGCCTCTCCCTCTTGCGCCCCCCCCCACCCTCCCGCCCACTTGTGTGCTCTCTCTCTCAAATAAAACCTTTAAAAAAATAATCACCATAAAATAATCCACACACCAAAGACATGCATTTTGGGATGGCAAATTTTGTTCCCGTACAACTTCAAATACTGGAAGGTGGCCACTACTCAGCACAGGGAAACTGTTAATATTCAAAAGAAGAGCAAGCAAGTAGAATTATGTGCGCATTTTCTTCAACTGTTGCTGTATTGCTATAGACAGTTTTTAAGCAGTGATTCCATTCAAAAGTGTGTGTGAATGCGTGTGTGTGTGTGTCTATGTGTTAGATCCAGTAAGAAGGTAGTTTTGCATATATTTGCTTTCTAATAAAAAAGAGAAACAGTATGATATGTAATCCTAATGAATGGAAACAGATATGCCTGCTTAAAAAACCATTTATTCTCAGCAATTGTGCCTTGTTGACGATAGGGGAATATCCTAAAGCATAAAATGGGACTTTAATTTATAACACATCAGTGCTTCTTTGGTACCTTCTAATTTGCCACCAGCTGTGAGAAGGGACAAGGAAGGCTCTATTTGCATCCATCATGCCACATCCCGAAGTTTGGAACAGCACAGGCTCTGTGGTGTAATTTTTCACACGGGTCACACCTGAGAACTACAAAAGCTGCAATGTTTTGAAAGCCGAGAACATGGATATAGTCATCAAAAACTGGTCAGAGCAACCCTGTGGGGTCAGCTAGTGTTTCTGTACCTGGACATTCCACCTCTCCCCCATCATCACCAAATTCTAATTCGTGTTATTTTTATCAGCTTCCTTTAAATTAAACTACAAGCTGAGAGAGAGAAAATATATTTTTTTCTAAAAATTCAGGCTTTCTCTTCCTTTCGGGCTTTTTCTCTGCTCCCCTTTCTCCCTTGCCCGTCTGGCCCTTCCATTCTGTCCGTTCTCTCTCACATGCATACAAGTACACTTGTACGCTGGAGCCTGCATACCACGCCGCTGAGCCCTGAACCAGGAAAATGCTGGGATTTTTGAGAAAAGATTGAAAGTTTGTTCACATCAAACTCTAGCTATATCTTTTCCAATGTTAACTGAAAAATCAAACTATTGGCTATTTTTTTTCCTTAATGTACCTAGTGGAAAATCAAAATATCATATTTATAAGTCCTGGGATTCAAAGTGACCTAGTCATTGTTCATTGGCCTATTCCATTATTGAAACCTATATTAATGTATCTCTTTATCTAGCTGTACCATCTTATCACCAAAGATACTAACTGCTTTGAAATTGGACCTTCTACATTGGAGAGCAATGACTCATCCATAGTCTACATTTTCTCTTTGTCAGGAGATCAGAATTTAGCTCAGTACACTGGGTGCGTGTGCAAAATTTTAGTGAGAACATCGATCTGGCACTTGAGGTTAAGCTTGCCCCTGATTTGGGGGTATTGTTTCACCGTGTGGATCATGTATTGAAAGGTTGCGAGTAGCCTAGCTCTGGACTTGGCGCTGGGAGAGCTGTAATGATGGGCGTAAGTCACCAGCACTGTGGCCTCTGTGATCCTCCGCCTTCTTCCCCTTTCTGTCTCTCTGTTCTGCTGTCATCAGCTTCTCCCTCACTCAGTTCCCGCTGGGTGTGCATTACCTTCAGTCTGTCTTTGGAACTTCAGAGACATCCCAGTCTTGTGTCCTGGGCTCTGACCTCCCTGGAGAGCGCCTTGCTGTGCTTCATACTGTCCTCTTTAAAAACAGTACTTCTTAATGACAGGTGCACCTCTCAATGGACATACCAGAGCTAAATGATGTACAAATAATTTTTGGTGAATCAGCACTCTGCTCATTACAGAGTATTCACTAATAACAATAGTAATAAAAAGAGTGAAGATCTGTGCCTTGATTCTGCGTACCAAGCGCTGTGGTAAGGGCTTCCCGTATCTTAGGGTGTTTAAGCCTCCCCACTACCCTTGATGCATGTGAAGTTATCCCTGTTTTGCAGAGGAGGAAACTAAGACACGGAGAGATGATGAAAATCTCAAGACATCACCCAGCCCTTAAGAGCAGATGCAGGACTGAAATCTGAGTATTCAGACATCAGCACAGATGGGGGTTAACTTTCACTAGCTTTGTATTCAAGGAAGCCTAGCAGATAAAATCAAAGTATTCTTTGTGCTGAGCGTGCAGCAACTTGCTGACCCACGGAAGAACGAGGCTCTGACGGCTCCCGCTCTTCCTGTCTTTGCCAAGGGCCTGTGTGCGGGCTCTTCGCTGCATGTCTGCGGAATGCATGACTGCGTGAGCGCCCGGATAGTCTTTATTTAGGGGACTTTTCAGGTCAAAGACGTTGTGGTATGGAACCCTTGAAAGGCAATTTGAGGGGGACATTTCTTGCCTAATTTATCAAATTTAAAATGTTAAATTGTAGTCGTCTGTTGTGGAAAGTTGTTTTGAAAGATTTAGGTAAAGAAGGTTGTGTTTTCTCCACTGGGGACACTTTGTGGATTCTAGATTCTTGGAGTACGTGTGCATAGGGCATCGTGTTCACAGGTTTCTGAAGGTCTCTATTTAGCAAATTGTGTCACACACAGAGTGGGTGATAGGAGTGAAGTTTCCGCGTGGGGATGTGTGACTGAGGAGGTGAAAGTTTGCACGTGGCAGTTTGACAGTAAGGGCCCTGCGTGGGAGTGGTCCCGTGCACCCCAGTGAAGGACAAGATGGGGTCTTTAATGGGAAAACCAGGGGGGAAAGCCAGAGATACTTTGGAGCAGTTGTGGGAGCTTCAGCCTCAAAGGATTACCAACACCTGAAAACTTGAAAGGATTTGTGAAGCCAGCCAGGGAGGGGTCTGCAGGGCTGTGGGAAGTCAGCCGTGGGGCCACGGGGTCAGGAGCACATGGAGTCAGGGGTTCCCGGCCTCAGTCCTTGTGAGAAGCCTGCTTGCACTGGACAGGACTGGGACTTGCCACACCTTCACACCTTGTCACACAGTCCTTTGGGGCGAAAATCTAGGGAGAATAGAAGCTACCAAATTATTTAAATTTGAAAAAAAAAAAGTAGATGCTAGTTAATTTTTCTTTGGGGGGGGGGGGAAAGACCAGACAGCATTAGCATTAAGTGAGCAGAAGGAAGGATTCCTGGGGAGTAACTAACTGAGGGAGTAACTAACCGAGGGGGTAACTAACCGAGGGGGTAACTAACCGAGGGGGTAACTAACCGAGGGGGTAACTAACAAAGGGAATGAGCTGAAGGGGGATTGCAACTCTGTTGCCATCAGAGTATGCGACAGAAAAGCCAAAGGGGAACGCACAATAGCAAAGGGCAAAGCCACACCCAAGCCGAGAGAAACAGGGCCCGTCCATGGAAGGTCAGGGCACAGATGCTTTAGCCGGGGTCTAAGTTGCTGCAAATCCTCTGCCCGGAGAATGGGAGACTGTCAGGCTGCTGGGAAGGCATCACATAGAAAACCCGACATAAATCTGAAGCTCAGGAACACGCCGCAGCCCTCTTCCCCATGCACTTCGGTGAGGACCTAAGACAACATTAAAATGTGCCAGGGGCTGGAGGACTCACCATTCGCCTGACGCTTCTGCCCCCACCCAGGCCGACGAGGTATGATACGCAGAACTCTTACAACCGTAATCAGGCTGACGTTCAGTCATGTTAGAAAATGCTTTATGGACTGGAGAGCACTATCGGACGATGACACCAATTTTCTATTTAAGAAACTGTAGAAAGGAGACCGAGGAGAAAAGTAAGCAATTGGGAAGGGCAGACGTGATTTCGATGAGCCTGCGGGTGAAAAGCAGTTGAGGTGTTCGTGCGACCGTGCACACTCTCCAATACCTGGGAAGCGTCCTCCCCCTTCTGCTGTTTCCACTCTGGCCTAGGATACAGGCACGTTCTTAGAGGGAACGGTCTTTTCAGAGTGCACCTCCGTGTTTACCAGGCTGTCGTGAGAGTGCCAGTCATGCAAATAGTCCTTAACGTTTAGGTGGTTTTCTACAGGGTCTTGGTCTGCTCAGGCTGCTGTGACAAAGTGCCATAGACCAGGAGGCTTATACGCAACACAGCTTGATTGCTCGCACTTCAGGGGCCTGCGAGTCCAAGATCAGCATGTGGGCCAGTTAGGTTCCTGCTAGATCCCCCCTTCTGGCTGTCAGAGGCTTCTCTCTCCTCCCTGGGTCCACCTTCGCGGAAGGGGTGCTGAGAAGCTTCATCTCTCCTGCTTCAGAGGACAGCAATCCCATCAGGATGGCCACACCCTCTGACCTCTGTCACCTCCCAAAGGCTCCACCACCCAATAGCACCGCTTTGGGCATTAAGGCTTCTACATAGGAGTTGGGGAGCACACATCCAGTCCAAAAGATGCAGCCGACCCTGAGAGTTCAATTTGGGTAACCACCTTTCCTGCTCACTTTTCCATTAGCCTTTACCACCATGCTGATGCCTCCTTAAAATTCTATCAATGTATCCGTCACCTGTCATAGTAGCAGTCAGAATAAAACAATACATGGCCGGCACCCGCGATGCAACATACAGACTTGTTACAGTGCGCTACTGTCTGCTCCCAGGAATGATGTCTGCAAGTCGCTGGCCTGGAACATCCTATAAGTTGCTGAGGTTTGGCCGTGCCTGTGTCTGAGCGTGCGCTAAAAGCTGACCAGAGCTCTGAAAGTTGAGGAGGGACAAAGGCACCGTATCCAAATGGGTGAAGTCAGTTGAGCCATCCACTATAACTGCCTGTTGCTCACAGACTGCTGTGCACATCTGGAAGAGACTTCTTGGGGCCCAGGTGTTACACACTATTATTTTTTTGTCTCTTTCTTATCTCCTAATCATCGTAAAGAGCAAGCTTCAGGAGGCAGTTTAAAAACAGTGGAACCTGTGGCTAGCAATCAAATGCATATTATGACATTAATTCCCTATCCACTCGCGGCTCCCATATTGTGTTCCTTTCATTAAAGCTAATGACAGCTCTGAGAAGGTACCAAGAGCAGGCCAGACCTCAGTAAATAACGGATGCTTCCAACACGGGTCGCTGCTTTCCCCTAAAAGCATTAGCACTGCAATGCACTCATGTAATATACTTGGGATACATCTTTTACACCAATATCAGAGTGTTCAATTAGTGGTAATTAGAGACCAGCTGGGCAAGAGTAATTTCAATACCACAGCAAAGGGGGTGAGTGTCGTGGACCGGACGACTTTTCATTCAAATTACTTCCCCACAAATACGACTCAATCTATTCATCAGTCCCTAGGAGGATCTCTTTTTCAAACCCTTTGCCAAATTTGCATGTGTGTGTTGCATGCAGCACTCGAGAGTCTATTGAAATATTTAAATTTACAGACACATTTCATCGGTTTCTTGCAATAATGCCTTTATTGGTAGGTAGGTTCCAAGAGTGTGGATAGAAAGAATATGAGGTGAATAAATCTGTGAATGATGAATATTTTATAAATGAGAGGTAGAAATTATATGTGCTTCGAAAACAAAGCCGGGAGTGAAGAGAGAAGCGTGTGAACAGTCGGCGTCCTGGGGGAATGCGGGAGCCCTCCCTGCCTTGATCTCCCACTTGATGGGACTCGGGGCCCCTGGCGGTCCCCGGGGACAGGATTTGTCTCCCTGATAAAGCTCCTTGTGCTGGCAGGAGCAGGTTCTTCACCAGAGAGGAAGCTTTTCTGAGGGCACAGCTAGCCGCTACTGCTGCTTTCCCCATGAGCTTCTCGGTAAATGGTTACTTGATGATGGAGCTGGTTGGCATAACGATTCAAATTCACAGCTACCTACTTTAGCATCGGTTCTGGTACCCTCCCTGTCTTTGGGGGAAGCGATGATATAAGATGAACAAGTGAGATTCGGATGTCCACAGGAGCTCTCTTTGCTGTTATGTGACAGCCGTGGATCCAGAGATCAGTCATCATTCTTTCGTTGATTAAATTTATTCATAACCTGTGTTTACAGATTCCTCCGAGTGACTCGTGTGAAAAAAAAAACACATGCAGAATAATATAATGAAATAGAAAATGAAAGCCGGGAGGAGCGAATTAATTAACTATAAATGGAGATTAATAGAATCACGGAGACCAAAATTAATATTTAATTTTTAATTTCCAGGCATCTATAGCAAAAAAGAAAAAAAAAGCTGGCAATTTACCATACTCTCTCATTAGCAGGAAAGGGAAGTTTCCAAATTTCTCTGAAGAGTGGCAAAGTTTTTTTTTTTTTTTTTAAGTGCTATTTGAAAATGAAATTTAACCTGGGACTAGATACCTAGATTCCAGAAGAATAAAAATATTTAATGTTCTGAATAGGAAAGTATGGAATTCAATCTCAAATTACCTATGAATTTCTCTCAATGTAATTTTAAGTCAAGTCCAAGTCATAAAAAAATTCAAAGAAGAATACACACATACACACACTTTTATATATATGTTCCCTTCCTTGGCAAGATTTATTTTGCAGATTCTATTTTAGGTTGCTGTGCCAGGTCTGGCAGGGTATCCAGAGAAAAAAGACACAATTTGTCTTCAGGGAATCCATAGTCTAGGTGGATCCTCTTGTAGGAATTACTCACTATGGTAGGTAGAATGTGAAATGTGATAACATGTCCTAGGAAGGTTAGTGACGATTAACTGATTATAATCCCAGATGAATTTAGATGACACTGCAGTTTGAAAGAGTGGGTTCATTTAAATCAACAAAATTTGATTTCAAGATTTTGTAAGGTAGAAATTAGGATGAAAAGCATGAAATAAAAATCCAGGTGGGAAAATAATGGAGTGAAAGAGGATTGAAACCCTCCCTAAATCGGCTTCCTATAAGCACGCACACACCCTCCCACTCGGACACATACTGGGATCGAATCACCAACGATTAGACTGAGCCATGTGTAAAATACTGGCCGACTGACACTATAACCACCTCTCTGTTAACTAAAATAGCAAGAAATGTGAATGGCCTCACTCTACCATTGCAGAGCATTCGTCTGTGTTGAACAATTCTGTTTCAATCCAGTTGTGTCCGGAATTGATCATATGGAGCATCAAGAGGTGCTCGCTGCATGTCTGGATAGTCGTGATATCAATAGTTACCACCAGTTGCTCTCCTGCCCCTTGAGAAATAGATCTCCTGATGACGGTGGTCTCCTGTTTAAACAATTTGGAGACTAAAATGTGCTTCTTTGTTTCTGTGTCCTTGGAAGGATACAGTCTTAAGTAGTTGCCCTGGTCTCTTGTGGGACCATATTCCATTTCTCAGGAGCTTTATTGTTTGGTAGAAAATCAGCACAGAGTGTGTAAACTGTATAATTGAGGCCAATCCATTAATGGAGCTTTAATATTTGTTATATATCTGGAAACAAAATCCATATACTTGGCAAACATCCTTTCCTACTAATATCTGGCCAAAACATAAAGCTAGATTCTAAAACTATTTTTTTTAACAGCAGTGTAAATTTGAAAGTTTTCTTGTCATGGTGAAAAGAATAAGGGCTTTGAAATGAGACAAATCCCAATTCAACCACTTAGGCAAGGTATTTAATGCAGCTGAAATTAATTTTCTTTTCCTTGTTCTCTCAGGAGAACATCTACTTAGACCAAGTTCATTTATTAATGAATTCCATTTTAATTTTAACTACTTTTCCTAGGCTGTGCTCAATGCCCTTGCCTTCATGGACTTTACAGTCTATAAACATATAAAAAAGCAAATACCTACCAATTATGGTAGAAGCCGTGAGTGACACACGGTGAGAGAAGAGATTGTAGTGACCTATCCAGACAGTTTCCAGGTAGTGGGGAAAGCAAGAGGTCTGGGGAGACACGAAGGAAACAGAAAAATTCAGAGACACATTCAGATGTGTCCCATCAGTCCTTGAAAGCCATTCATTCATTCCAGACAGACAAAAGCTAAGGGGGTTCACTGGCTTTCCAAGAAATGTAAAGTGGGGCTCCTCAAGGGTAGCAGATGCTAATTAGCAATAGGAAAAGAGAGGAAAGTGTAAAACTCACTGGAAAGGTCAAATATACCTCAGTAAAGCTGAGGATCAAAGGAAAAGCACTGAATCGACAAAGGTCACCCACATGTCTCCCTCTACACTGGAAATGAAGGTAAATGGTTACATTGTTATGTTCAGACATAAATACGTCCACTGGTGCCTGGGTAGTTCAGGGCAGTGAATCACTGTGTCAGCCATGGGCGCCAGGGTCAACCTGTCGGCATGCCTCACTTCACTGAATGTCCCTCACCTGCATCTTTCATGGCGGTAAAATGGAGACATAGTGGAGTCCACCTGAACTGGACATTGGTTGGCCAGCGAGCCTAACTGCACTCCCAGCAGTTTCTGGGGTCTGAACCCTCCCTACATCTGAGGGTTCACAAGGATGGGACTGTGACATTGAATTTGCGGTCCCACCACATTGATGGCCCAAGGTTTTGCACTTGACCGAAATACACTCACATAAAGTATGAGGAATAAAATCCACAAAGATACTATTGAGCAAGGGTCCAAGGGTTTAAATATACAGCACAACATAAGAATGTAAATCCTTATCTCTGTCTGTCCATAGTATATATTGTGTATATAATTTGGTTATAAATATAAACTTTTTTTTTTTTAAGATTTTATGTATTTATTTGACAGAGTGAGAGAGATCACAAGTAGCCAGAGAGGCAGTCAGAGGGAGAGGGGGAAGCAGGCTCCCTGCTGAGCAGAGAACCCGATGCAGGGCTCGATCCCAAGACCCTGAGATCATGACCTGAGCCAAAGGCAGAGGCTCAACCCACTGAGCCACCCAGGTGCCCCAATATAAACTTCTATAAATAGATATATAAACTAAAATTATAAAGTTCTAAGTTACAAACTTAAGTTATAAAATTTATATGTTACAAACATTTAATATAACTTTAGAATATATAATAGCTTCACTTATTAACATTTCAATAAAAACAAAAGTTAGGTAAAATATCTGCCTAATTAGATATTTTATATAAAACTACTGAAGGCTCAATAAAACATGATAAAGTATACCATCCTCTATTTTAGGAGTTAAATTTTTCTATTTTGAAAGTAATTTGATAAGAATCTGAAAATGGCGTATACCATCTTCCCCTAAATCTTAGTCCTCAAAATTGTCCTAAGAAATTAGTCTAAATCATTAAAAAAACAACTTACAGGCAAAAATATTGTGTTATTAATAATGATTAAAATTACGCAATGCAAACATGTAAGGTGTAGAAAATAGAGGGGCACCTGGGGGGCTCAGTTGGTATCTACCTTCGGCCTTAAGTCATGATCCCAGGGTCCTGGGATCGTGTCCTGCATCGGGCTCCCTGCTCATCAGGGAGTCTGCTTCTCCCTCTCTGTCTGCTCCTCCTCCCCTTGCTCGCTCATGCTCTCTCATGTGCATACTCACTCTAGTAAACAAATAAAATCTTAAAAAAAAAAAAACTACTTGCATGTAGGTTATAGATTTGCATGTCTTAGAGCCAGGGCCTGCAGCTGCATTCATACCTTCATACCCTTCTGCCAGAGAAGGTGTTTCTGAGCCTCTGAAGTGGCTGCTAACAGAGGTGTCTCCCACATATCAGATCCACAGTTCGAGTCATAGAGGACCCTGGGAAAGTGAGTGTCATTCAGAAGGGAAGGTCACGAAGGCCACTCATGGGGCATGCAGACTTGAGTAAGTTTCCTGAGCTTTTGAGGTTCAATTTCACCATCTATAAAACAACACTAATAATAGGAATCTTGTAATAGCATTCTTGTGCAGATTAAGTAAGCCGATAGAAAATCTTGGGACAATAGATGCTCAAGGAAGTCTTAGCCATGTTGAATGGGGCTGGTCAGGACAGCAGTAAAAGGACACGGTAACAATGTAATTATTACAAACGCAGATCAGCTTTGTTTTCCTTGCTCTTAATTGGTAAGATAGAGAAGATCGACAAGAGCTTGTAAAAGTATATTTTGACTTTATTTAACAAATATTTATTGACCGTTAGTAACTCTTCTAGATCCTGGAGACCGATGCATCAATAAACAAAAGGGAAAGAAACTTTCCCTGAGGTGTTTCACACTAATGAATAATACACAACTTGAAAATAACTCAAGTGTCTTCACCAGCATTGTAATATTTACCTTCCTGGTTTAGTAATTACAGAAGCATTGACCATATGAGAAAAATTTATGAGTTTACTCTGACAGGTAAGAGTAACCTCAGAAGATAAGTTTTTAATAATTTAAATATATATATATATATATATTTAAAGTATTCATGAAACCAGTATATAAATGATTAAAAAATGAGCACAGATCATTTATTATTTAAAATCTTAGGTTAGGCATCGTTGCTATAGAGTTTCTACTCTAGTTAATGAGTTTTCTCTATTAGATTCTTACTAGTCTCAGGCCAAAAGGAAAAAAAAATCTAACAGGTGAATTATAGATTTCTATAAGTACATATTAAGTAAATCTCTCACTTTCAGATTTTTAATTTTAACGAACCATAAAACATCTTACAAATACTTTGTGCAGCTGGTACATTCACTTGTATTGCAACTAATGAAAACACTCGATTATTATTTAACAAAGGACAATAGTAACTAGAAATTAATGTGAAAAAAACTCATTCGTATTACAACTAATGGAAATATGTATTAAATGACAAGAGCAACTAGAAATTACATGTGGAAAAAAATTACATTTTTAAAATAAAATACAAACAATTTTAAAAAGAATAAGCCACAAATCATGGCTGTTGTGCCATGATTTCCCCCTTTCTCTTTCGTTTGCATATAATGAAATTGCACCATGCCGTTAAGCCAGACAGCTCCTGGACACCTCCTCAGTCCGTCCTGTTAGGTACCCTGTGAAGTCCCAGGGGTTTATTCACAGGAACTCTTTTTGTAAGTCACGGGAGGTGTGCAGCCTCTGTGGTAAAGGGTCGACCTTCCTCCCGGGGGTGGGAAGAGTCTCCATCCCACCTGATGCCCTGATAGTCGTTCCACTGTGGTTTATTAGTGTGTTTTAAAATCGAGTTTTTACAGGGGGTGTGAATGGGTTCCATCTAATGGTTAAAAAGAGGAATGTCCGTTTAACTCCTATCCCTAAAAAGCCCAGAGCTGCTGCTTCTGTCTATTCCCCCCAGGGGAAGTCCACAAACATTTAAAACGGACCCAAACTTGTACTGCCCAAGAAATGGAAAAAATGAATTTGGAACAACCTTTCCTCTCCTATAGCGGTTTCTGTACGGCAGTATTAACTCATAATAATGCGACGGACAGCATATGGGAAATATCCAGACGGGAAAATGGCATGGTAACTAGAAGCTGAGCGGTTGCCAAACAGAAAGGAATTAATAGGGAGTGATTGTCCGGGATCCAAGGGCTAGTTGGAGGGTGTCCTTGCAGGGCTCCCACCAGAAAGCCATGTGGATAATGCTCAGTGTTTCCGGGAAGAAAGTCGAAGTGTTGGATAGAATTGGAATGTAGAGGCCATAAGACAGCTTCATCAGAGATGCTGTTATTGGTAGTCAGTTTGTGGGTCGGTTCATTTCACCTGCCTATTTTTAATTACCGTAGTCATTTTATAAAGTATACTATGTAACCATTATGTTATTTTGTGTGTGTGTGTGTGTATACCTATCCTAATCTTCACAAATGATAAATGGCATATATATATATCTATATGAAAATTAGGAGATAGGCATTATCTGACAAATAAAAAGATTGGCTTAGGATTTTCAGTAAAATGCTAGTTTGTCAAGTGAATAGATGATCACTCTTCCTCAAATCCGGAACTTGCCACTGTAGTGCAAGACTGTTGTGAGCCAAGTGTGCACACCCCTCATTGGAATTTGAAATTCGTTAGCAAAGAAACTATGTAATGAATTAATGATTTTTTGGCTTCTTGTTATTCTGAGTTTGGTTATCTCCTCTTAGTCAAGTTGATTTATATTAATATGTGACTCTGAATGGCTGTGTAATTCACATGAATGGCTATTTGTAAATTTATATGTCTAATCGGGACATACTTTGACAATGTGCCAATCATATATATGGTGTGTAAACATGAGTAGTATTTTTCAAGTCATTAAAACAAGGGTTTTTTTTAGAGTTATGAAATAAATTTCCCTGAAAGCTCTATATTTGCCAAATGAGGTTTCAAATGTGTAACTCATTTTTAACATTGCAACCAAGTCCAGCATACACTTTTTTTTTTTTAAGATTTTACTTATTTATTTGACAGAGATCACAAGTAGGCAGAGAGGCAGGCAGAGAGAGGGGGGGAAGCAGGCTCCCCGCTGAGCAGAGAGCCCGATGCGGGCCTCGATCCCAGGACCCTGACTGAGATCATGACCTGAGCCGAAGGCAGGGGCTTCAACCCACTGAGCCACCCAGGCACCCAGCATACACTCTTTATGTGGAGAAATTCTGGTTTCTTGACAGACACTGGTGGGGATCTGTTCTGTCTACACAAGAGAATTTCATTGTAATGGTTAATCAATCTGACATCTTTCCAAACTATTTCAGTCACTATGGTGTGAGGCTGATTTCATGGTAGATCTGGTAATACATGTTAATTTTATTATTGTGTATGTCCACAAGTACCTTGTGAAAAGCAGAATCGCCAGCCCATTAAAGGACATTCCCTGGTTTTTAAGCAGTTGAATGTTCTTTCACCAAAGAACGAGTGTTCATTATGAGCAAGGGTTATTATCACAGAGAGGAATGTATGATTGTCGTGAGTCGTGAATGTAAACCTTTAAATATTTTGAGAGAACCATATACATACTCCACAGTATTTCCTTTTTTATTTTCCAAATATTTTTGTGGTTTTACCATAACTTAATAGGTAGCTATGTACTATTATTTGGAAATACTACTTTGAAAATCTGGTTCAAGAGAAAATAAAATATATGCTTTATTTCCCCAGCAGAATATAATCTATATACTTATGTAATTATATATAGAAATCTATATAGACACCCAGGTACCCCATAACTAGATACTTTTAATTTAAATGTTTTCGTAAAAGACTTTGGACCGGGACGCCTGGGTGGCTCAGTCCATTAAGTGTCTGCCTTTGGCTCAGGTCATAATCCCAGGGTCCTGGGACCGAGTCCCACGTTAGGCTCCCTGCTTATGGGGGGGCCTGTTTCTCCCTCTCCTCCCTGCTTGTGCTCTCTCTCTTATTATCTATCTCTCTCAAATCTATAAAGAAAATCCTTCTTTAAAAAAAGACTTTGGACTTCTAGCTAGTAAAGTGTATGTAGTACATGTGTGTTTGTTACTGTGAATATACAGACAGAAATATAAAACTATATATAAGATGCATATTGGACCCCAGCTGAGTTCTGGGAACAAGCTAATAATTCTCAAATCCTGCCAAATTGAATGATTTAAATAAATACACAACTGAAATATTCACTGACCTTGGAAAATGATAAAATACTTCCTATTAAATCTTTGCTTCTAATACCAATGATATTGTGATATATTTAAGAAATTAAATTTAAAAAATCAAGTACTACAGGTATAGAATTTTTCCCTTTCTATTATTACTGGGTTTTTTAAATATATTTTTAATTCTAGAATGACAGAGTTTTGTAGCTTTCAGAAATGCATTTGTACTCACACAGGAATGATTTGTTGAGTTGTGTGCTCTTTTTAAAAGATAACTTCAGGGGTTTCTGGGTGACTCAGTGAGTTGGGCCTCTGCCTTAGGCTCAGGTCATGATCTCAGGGTCCTGGGATGCAGCCCTGCATCGGGCTCTCTGCTCAGCGGGGAGCCTGCTTCCTCCTCTCTCTCTGCCTGCCTCTCTGCCTACTTATGATCTCTCTCTCTGTCAAATAAATAAAAATTTAAAAAAATCTTAAATAACTTCAGGAGCAGTACGATGTATTTCCAAAGGAAGTCTGTATTATGCATATGCTTCACTAGCAGGGCATGACAGGTCAGAAAAGGAGGTAAATACATAAACGTGAAACATTCCTTTAAAAAATCTTCTAACTAGCCCCAGGCAGGTTGTGGCCCTTTGAGGGAAATGCAAATCCTTCTGTGCAGGTGGGGACATTTCTAAACCTGGAGCAGGATGGAGACCAGCCCCTCCCAGGGCACCCCCACCAGGCCCCAGGGAGCTTTGCTAGGGCTCCGATGGAGACAGAGTCCTCCATTCAAACTCCTTTTCAGGGCGCCTGGTNGCAGGATGGAGACCAGCCCCTCCCAGGGCACCCCCACCAGGCCCCAGGGAGCTTTGCTAGGGCTCCGCTGGAGACAGAGTCCTCTATTCAAACTCCTTTTCAGGCAAGGTATTAAGGACTTATTCAAATTTTATTTCTATTGGTTCCCATCTGCAAGAAAATCTGCTTGCAAGAAAGAGAGTTGCTGTAAAACATTTGTCATCAAATAATGCTTTTCCATGATCTGCTTGGAAAGTGAGTTTTAAGAGAAAAAATAAAAAGTTAAGCTTACAATAAGTATGATTAACCTGAGTTTTCCACTTAAGCATTGTGAGTAATTTTTATTTNAGTTGCTGTAAAACATTTGTCATCAAATAATGCTTTTCCATGATCTGCTTGGAAAGTGAGTTTTAAGAGAAAAAATAAAAAGTTAAGCTTACAGTAAGTATGATTAACCTGAGTTTTCCACTTAAGCATTGTGAGTAATTTTTATTTTATTTTTATTAGTTTATTTTTTCACGAATTCCCTGTCTTGGTCATATCACTGCTGTTCCTACTCTAAACATTGGTGGGATTTGTTTTCTTTGCTATTTTACCTAATGGTGAGATGAATGCCAACGTGTGAGTAAATATCCATATTTTTTTCGTGACATTCCTAAAACTGGCTGAGACATTGAATATGCACATTTTTATGGTTTTAATTGACACTGCGTTTACTCCCACAAGAAGTATTTAAGAGAACCTGCTGGCAAGATCCATGGTAATACTCCTTATAATCAGTTGCTGTTTTTACTATCAAATGTGAAATACCTTCTATAAATCTCTTCGTAGTACATTAAAAATGTCATTTTATAAGTGTGAATAGTGTTGGAGGGCCCTTCTGGGCAATGTGTGATCACACTCACTCACTTTGAGAACACGTTTCTACACAGAACAGCAGAGACAAAACCTCATTCCAGGAGGGAAGGAACAGAAAGAGCTGAGGAAACGCAGGTTCCAGAGACCTAAGGTAGCATTAAATATCTGCTAATCGCACAACTTGCCAATGTGCTTTCTGTCCATGGAAAGGAGCCTTAGTTGGGGCGCCTGGGTGGCTCGGTTGGCTAAGCCTCTGCCTCGGTCTGATCCTAGGGTCCTGGGATCAAGCCCCAGGTTGGGCTCCCTGCTCAGCGGAGAGTCTGCTTCTCCCTCTGTCCCTCCCCCCATTCTTGCTCTCTGTGTCTCTCAAACGAATAAATAAAATCTTAAAAAAAAAAAAAAAGCCTTAGCAAAGAGTGCAATTTTAGAAAAAAAAATGACGTTATTGGAAAAATTGGAATTTTAAACTTGGGTTGTGGTAGAACTTATATACCCAGTGCTTTCAAAAAACAAAAAAAAAAACATAAAAAAACAAAAGAAACAAGGTCAATGTAATCCAAATGACAGTCTTTTTTTTTTTTTTCCTTTCAAGAAAGTGATAAGGAATCTCATTTCTGAATTTAGGCAGCAGGTACACAGGCAAACTGACAGTTTCTGATCGTTCATATGCCAATCAGAGAAAATAGTTCAGTGTTTGATTCGACTCTCCCTTTGATGATTCCTCTTACGGAATTTACGAAAATACAGCAGTTTGCTTATTGAGTCATGAGAACTGATCCCAAAAGGGAGAGCCTGGTATTAACTCCTTCTCACTCCTCTGGATCTCTGTTTTCTTATTTTTTAAACGGAGTAGGATTGACTTAAGATTCACCTTAGCCAATAGAACTAAAAGTACTCCAGAAGTGTGGGGGGGGGGAATCCACATCCTAAAAAGCTGTGGCATTGCAATTTTTAAAAGTTTCCTGGAGTTTGTCTCCTATTTAAAATTCATAAGGTTAGAATTCCGACTTACTAAATAGGTTATCTGAAGTTCTAAACTTGCAATTGGACGAGTCAAATCCCAAAGCATAGGAAGAGCACAAAAAAGAAAAAAAAGTCGTGAACCATCTTACGGAAAATTAATGGGCACAGTAGTCATTTGTAGTGTCGGAATGCTACTGGAAAGGGGCCCCGTCTGGAAGGGCAGCTGCGGCGGGCGGGAGCTCAGGAGAGCCTGGCCCGGTGAGGGGAGTGCAACTGACCGCTCCAGAGAGAACAACCCGGCAGAGGCAGGAGCGCTCCAGACTCAAGGACTCCAACCGGGCCCTCAGGGCGGTGTCTCCCTTGTGCCCGAGGGCAGCGTACAGGAGCATTTGACTCCTCAGGATCTCAGAGTCTTGGAGGACTAGCTGGCCGCCGCCCTGTCCTCAGGCCCCCCTGCACCTGCTCAGTGTGGACGTGGACACACAAGTGTGTGTTTCCTTAGAAGTTCCCGCTGTCCACGGAAAGGCCGAAGCTGATAGAGGATTTGATTCCTCAAAGGCACTGTTTCTAGCACATTCTTTTTTGTGTTTTGTTGTTGTTGTTTTTATTCTTTGCCCCAGGGGTACAGGTCTGTGAGTCATCAGGCTTACACCCTTCACAGCACTCACCATAGCACAAACCGTCCCCAGTGTCCATCACCCATCCACCCTATCCCTACCCTCTCACCCCCCAGGAACCCTCAGTTTGTTCTGTGAGATTAGGAGTCTCCTATGGTTTGTCTCCTTCCCCATCCCATCTCGTGGGGGGTAGGGAGGGAAAAATAATGGAACACTTCCCAGTTTTCGGACCGACTTTACCTCGCTCATCTTCTTGACTGATGGAAATAGCAGGTGCTTCTGGGGTGCGTTTGTTTGGGAAACGAAAACCCACGGCTGCACAGGTTTCCTCTCGGACAACTAGGTGTCCCCAAAAAGTCGTTATTTCAGAGCATATGGGAAGGGCTCGAGGCCTCTCAGGCAAACGTGTATTTAGTTTCGAATCATGTCGACACAGGTTGTGCGGTGGTGTAGCAACTCTATGAATAATACAGGAAATGTGAAATTTACAAATAACTCACACGTTGACTATCAACTTTTTCTTGAGCCACAACAGTGCTGGAAGACATTGTTCAAATAGAATAAGGTGGGGTTTTGTTGTTGTTGTTGTTTTAATTACCTGGATCTCTCCACTCTAATTTGGCAACTTTCTAGAGATTCTCTCATAGCTCAACCCTTCATTTTAAAATCCCCCTTTAATTTTGTGGACTCAGGCAGCAAAATACATTTGGAAGCAAGAATGGGGATGTCTGCTTTCCAGGGTTTGTCTTGTGTTTAGTGAGTCATTGCCAAGTGAGTGTATGCTCAGCAGAGTGCACGGGTGTATTAAATATGCTTTTAAGGAG
>LNAC01000093.1:101600-190498 GCA_002007465.1 Ailurus styani | reverse complement strand
ATTGTTTCCCATGGTCACTGTACCACTGTGCATTCCCACTGACCACGCATGAGGGGTTCTTTTCCTCACATCCTTGCCAGCATTCGTTTTCTCTTGTTTTTTGATAAATAACGTTCTAACAGTTGTAAGGTGATATCTCATTGAGATTTCAGTTTGCGTTTCCCTGATGATTAGAGATATTGAGTACTTTTCATACATATGTTGGCCATTTGGATGTCTTCTTGGGAAAAATGTCTGTTCAGGACCTTTGCCCATTTCTTAATCGGGTTGTCATCATTTTGCCATTGAGGTGCATATGTTGTATGTTTTGGTTATGAACCCCGTGTTGCAGCTGTGGTTTGTAAATAGTTCTTATCCCATAGGTGACTCTCATTTGGGTTCCTTTGCTGTGCAATTATTGTTACTTTTAATGTTGCATTTCTACATTTGGTTTTGAATGAAGGAGAATGGGAGGTTTCAGGCCCTGAAAATTTTGAAACAAAATATTATGCAAGGGGCACCTGCATGGCCCAGTCAGTGGAACATGCAACTCTTGATCTTGGGGTCATGAGTTCAAGCCCCATGTTGAGTGTAGAGAATACTTAAAAAAATAAAATCTTTAAAAATTACGGAATGTAATATATTTTTATAATGCAAATTGCTTAGAATATGAATTATGTGAATCTTGCTTGAAAGAAATTACATGACCCATTAGATCATAGATCTTGTAAGAAGAGCAAGCACAATGTCTAACACTAACTGAGCACTTTTCTCTGAGTCTGTACACATGGAAGGTAGCAGTTAAGGTAGTAAGACGTTATTTTGTGTTCTGTGAAGGGAAAGTCATCTTCCTCAGAAAATGTTCTGACCTATTTCCTCTATAATTGTTAAAATATTCTTACAGTCTGAAAAATAGCTTGAGCAGTATGTTGTTTAATTATGTTGTGAGTGCAAGATTCATTTATCCAGAAAGATTCCTGTAGGAAAAAAGCATCCTCCTGGTGAATGGGTGTGTCCATATGCCAGTAGGTGAAGGAAGGAGATTTTGAGATTGTTAGGTTTCCACACTGAGTGGGGGCTGGGATTGGCCTCTTCCAGAATCCAAGGAATTATAGCATCTGTCCAGGCAATACTTACACTCCTACAACTGGGACATAAAATAAATTACACAGGAAACTTCTAGTAAATTCTTAGTCAAGAAAAGAGAATGCTGGGGCATCTGGGTGGCCCAATTAGTTAAGCCTCTGCCTTCGGCTCAGGTCATGATCTCAGGGTCCTGGGATTGAGTCCCGCATCGGGCTCCTTGCTCAGAGGGGAGTCTGCTTCTCCCTCTCCACCTGCCCCTCCCCCTGCTCATTTTCTCTCTCTGACAGATAAATAAAATCTTAAAAAAAAAACAAAACCATAAAAAACCAGAATGCTTTCATGATAAATTGTTTTCCATCCCTAAAAGGATATACGCCTAAACAGATAATATTCATATAAAAAGTAATATCTCATGCCAAATGCCATTCTTCCTTCCTGGTCTTGGTTGGGTTCACCTTTTGCTCAACCTCTCATGTGCATCTCTCTTTGGAATGCAGCCCTTTATCTGCTGACAAAGAACACCAGTAGGCTAGAGGCAGAGAGCCAGAGAACAGGGGAGGGGCGCCCGTGAAAGGACTTCATATTAGTGGACACCATCAGAGTCAAAAGAGACTGAGTGCTAGCATCTGCTGAGCTCACACACACTTCATTTCTGTTCCCTTGTTAATTCTCTGCCCAAGTCACAGCATGTCTGTCTCGACAACTGTCCTGTGTCCCTTCCTCAAGCAGGTAGAGCTGGCATGAGGAAGCTGACCCCATCGAGTAACGGCAGGTTGACTAAGAGCCCAGCTCCAGAACAGTGAAGCTGTGACGCCATGTTTACAGGTCCAGGGTGGGCCTGAAGAAGGCGCACAGCCACCTCGAGTCCCATAGAGGTGGAGGGACAAAGCCAAGACTGCAGGGAGGAAACCGCTAACAGACCTGGGTCGGAACAGCAGAAGATCTGACAGAGAAAAACCCCAAGCAGTACAGAGACTCCAGTTCAAAGTTGAACAGGGAAACATACAGCTTTAAAGTGTAGGAAAATGCAAATGGACCAAACTATTTTATATTCTTCAATGAAAATCATAGCCTTGTTGCCCTTTTGTAATGATTTACTTCTGTCTGACTTTGCCTTGATTATATGGTCTAAAACTGCCTTGGAGAAAATTTCCTCGGTTCACTCTATGACTGTCGTGTCAGACTTATCTTCAACTCTTTAGAGTTAAATGAAGGCCTTGGATTATCTCTGGATCGCTTTCTATCTCTTAATTCAGTTCACTGGCATTTAATTCAAATTGAAACCTTGACATATCAAAAATGTTGCATGTAATGTGATGCCACTTGAATCAGTATGTCTATAGACTTGATTCAGATGGCAGATCTGTGATGTCTTGAGAGCGATTTGCAGGCCTATCAGTCGTGTGTGTGTGCGCACACACACTGCACACGCACACCCGTCAGGCAGTGTATAGACTGCGGTCATAGATATCAAGAAACACAGCACATGGCCTTTGCCCTCCAGGACCTTGCAGGCTAACTGAAAATATAATGAATGTGAGCACTACGTGTCAAACACCGCAGGCCAGTGTTTGCAGGAGAGAAATCAATAAAATAAACCTGAAAATAACCAAAGCCATTATTTCCTCCCTGGAAGGAGCTCTTCCATTTCTCCAGGACACCAATAGCAGAAATGGGGAAAGAGAAAGAATCAAAATTGTCCCAAATTTATAATATTTGGATGTTTATAATTTTGAGGAAGTGAATGAGGAAGAGAGGTTTTCTTTCTCTTTTCTTCATTATTCACTGTAGCTTTCCCTGCATGTGTTTTTACCTGCGCAATACTGATGAAATATGGGAGGGGAATCATTGAGCCAGTGAACTGGGCATCTGGCATATTTTGTACTGTCGGGTCTCAGACCTCCTCTCTCCTGCCATCCTTTTCTTTTTTTTTCTTTTTTTTTAAAAGATTTTATTTATTTGACACAGAGAGAGAGATCACAAGTAGGCAGAGAGGCAGGCAGAGAGACAAGGAGAGGAGGAAGCAGGCTCCCTGCTGAGCAGAGAGCCTGATGTGGGCCTTGATCCCAGGATGCCGAGATCATGACCTGAGCCGAAGGCAGAGAGGCTTTAACCCACTGAACCACCCAGGCGCCCCGCCATCCTTTTCAACGGAGATAACATAGGCAATGGTACCTTGGTGACTCTTCAAGAAATGGAGCCTTTCTAGCCCTTCTCATTACACAGAGACCTTCATTTTTTTTGATTCTATGATAATTCTCTAGTCAGTATTTCCTTCTGTCTAAAATTGAATCCATTCTTCAAATTAAAATTTTATTTTTCCCTAAGTTCCTCCTTAAACAACTTTAATAGCTCTTATTTCTTATAAAAATAATAAAAATTAACTAAGTTCTGGGATTAAAACTGTCTATTCCATGACCTGTTTTTCTGAACTCTACCATTCAGCCAAAGTGCAAAAATTTGTTTAAAAAAATTTAGAGAAGTTTTAGGTTCATATCAAAATTGATAGGAGGGTACAGAGATTTCCTGCCCGACAGGCGCGTCGTCTCCCCCGCTATTCAATGTTCCTCACTATAATGGTGCATTTGTTACAACTGATCAACCTCCACTGACACATCTCTGTCACCTGAAGTCCTTAGTTTGCATGAGAGTTCTTTCTTCCTATTTTACATTTTGTAAGTTTGGACACATGTGTAATGTCGCGTATCCAGCATCATACGATAGAGAGTATTTCCAGCCCCCTTAAAGCCACTGTGCTTTTCCTATTGGTCCCTCCTTTCCCCAGCCCTGGTAGCCATTGGTCTTACTGTCTCCACAGTTCTGCCTTTTTCAGAGTGTCATAGTTGGAATCAAAGAATAAACAGTCTTTCCAGATTGCCTTCTTTCATTTAGTTACATGCACTTAAGTTTCCCTCCATGCCTTTTTATGGCTTGATAGCCCATCTCATAGCAGAGTTGACTAACATCCCACTGTCTGAATGGACCACAGTTTATGTATTCATCTACTCAAGAACATCTTGGCTGCTTCCAAGTGTTGGCAATTCTGAACGAAGCTGCCATAAACATCTGGATTCAGGTTTTTGTTAGGACATAAGCTTTTAGGTCCTTTGGGTAAACACCACGAAACACAATTTCTGGATCATGTGGGAAGAGCATGCTTAGTTTGGTGAGAAATCACCCAACTGTCTTCCCAAGCGGCTGTACCAGCTAACATTCCCACCAGCAGTGAATGACCGTTCTTGTTACACTCTGCGTTCTCGCCAGCGCCGTGTGTTGCCTGCGTCCTGGATTTTGACCACCCTTACAGGTGTGTAGCCCCCCACAACTCCTCAGTCTTCCTTTGTTATATCCTCTACTCAAACAGAATTCTACCAGGAACATCCTACCTGTTTTTCCAGTGACGTCTTGAAAAACACTTCTACGTGACCATATACATATAGAAAGCTTGTTTACCAAAACTTTTAAAAACATAATCTGCTTTCACTATCAAAGAACATTATCTTGATTTTATCAGTAAGGAGACAGATGCTTAGATCTTCGCAATGAGTTCAAGAGACTAAATCCACAGTTAAATCTAAAGCCTACCCCTTGTATGTTACATCCGGCAGCCCTCGACCCCCCTCCTTCCTCCTGCTCCTCATGAGTTTTTGTTGGGGACTCTTACATATGTCTATACACACACAGTAAAGCAGCAAATCAAATTTAAAACAAGATGGAATATACAATATATTTATTTAAAAACATAAAATTAACGTATCTCATTTCACTTAATTTCATACCCTAGTATGGTAGAAAATATAATCTCAACTTAATGAGAAAAATAATGTCTCAGAGGGTCTGAAATGACTCGGCACTAATCACATGTTGAAAACAAAGAAAAAACCTATATATATGTGTGTGTGTGTGTGTGTGTGTGTGATTAAATAAAAGTATGGATAACGCATAATCATACTTGTTTTAAAAATAGAAATGCTGCTAGTGAAGAAATTCATTATGACCAATTTGTGATCTTAACCGATTCTCAACAAATGATTGTTAAGTACATGCATCTTTTGGGAAAGATCCAGGATATTTTGAAGGTGCATTCAAACTGATTTCTAAAACTTCTTTGTGTGTTTTTTAAATAATTATGGTCAGTTTTAAAATAAAAATATAATGAAACCTCCACCTTAATAGAAACATTTAGTATTTTCCTTCCAACTAACTTAGAAATTATATTTGGATTATAAATGGATGCAGGAACTAGAAGACTTCATTTCGGTGGGAGGTGGTCATTTCTCTCCATCCCAGCTGGAGGACCACGAGCAAAGACTGAATTGAAACAAACAAGCATTTGCTTCTCTTTCTACTGACTAACAAGGCCTGAGTCAGAACAGAGAACCAACTCTAAATAATATATTGAAATTAAAGCAAATGCATATAAATTAACTTGTGCAAATAGTCGAATAAGTCATGGTAGGGCTTATTGTTTATGACTGTGGAATTTTCCCTAAAGTCACCAGTTTGCTTTAGAAATGTTAGTATGTGAGCTCTAAGTCTCAAAGAGGGAATATTAGCAAAAAGTATAATTTAGTAAATTACTCTGATTTATATAGTCTTTTTAAAAAATGACTTTAATGTTTACTTGTTAAGATGAAAATTAGTTGTCACCCTCTTCTGTAAATTTTATGCGCAACCTCTTTTCTGAAAGCAGGTTCTTTATACTGTTGACAAAAAAGTCATTCAAGCAAGCACCTCATGCCGTGCTATTAATGAAAATAATTTATGCAAAGCATGAAGGTTCTTTGTATATTCTGTTAATGTTCAAGTGATTCTGTTTGACTAAATACCTTTTAAGTTCAACAAACTTCTAAGAGGGAGAAAATTAAGGCTGGAGGGAGTTTAGAAATTCTTCCAGGAATAAAATGACACATAGACCTTCATTCTTTATACTAACATTTTAAAATTCTATTTAATTGCATTTCCAAACAGAAGTTTTATACAGTATTTACTTCAAAATTGTGCTTTAGCCTGATGTGGGTTGAGATACACACACACACACACACACACACACACACACACACTCTAAGCTATTGTTATATGCATATAACTTTTATTTTGCCATCAAAATCACTTCATTTTGTCTAGGAAGAAAACTATATATTTATAATATATAAAATATGTAAAATACATATAGCTTCCTTATTGTAAATGAAACAATTCTTGTATGTTTTATTGCATGTAAACCTTATTCTTTTTGTTAGTATATTTAATGCACTTAAACTGTTATAGAATTTTACATTTTTTTTTAAAGATTTTATTTTTTTATTTATTTGACACAGATCAGATCACAAGTAGGCTGAGAGGCAGGCAGAGAGAGAGAGAGGAGGAAGCAAGCAGGCTCCCTGCTGAGCAGAGAGCCCGACGCGGGCCTCGATCCCAGGACCCTGAGATCATGACCTGAGCCGAAGGCAGGGGCTTTAACCCACTGAGCCACCCAGGCGCCCAGAATTTTACATTTTAAAGTAGAACGGTGTTAAAAAATAAAGTAGAACAGTGCTCTCTAAATTTAAAAATATAAACCCCAAATACTTCCAAAGCACAGTTTAAAATTGAGACATTTATATTAAGTTGGGCAATGAGATTAGTGAGATATTTTTAACCATAGAGTCCAGGACATCAAGATATTACTGAATATATTACTAGATGAATACCAAACATTCTCTCAAAAACACATTTAATTGGCATCGCTGGATGAAAGCCACTGCCAAGACACCTTTGCCATTCCTTTATTCATGTGTTCATTTATTAAATGATTATTAAAACTGCACAGTGTTTAAAATGCTGAGCAAAATGTCCTGGGGGGAAAAATAAAGATACATAAAAACAAATGCTGACTTCAAAAGTTTTACTGCTTGACACACATTAAGTAAGGGAAATCACTGTTTCATTAGAGCATGTAACGTGTAAAAGGACACTCAATGCCTTCAGTGTCTAAGGAATTGCACATAGGGTTGTAATCCAGATGTCAGCCACTTGGGGCGCCCTAAGCCTTCCAATCAATCAGAATCAATCAGAGGAGTATTTGCAGGTTCCGCAGGCACACCAATCTCTGCACCCCTCCACTGGCTTCGCCAGCTGTCCCTGCAGCTCAGTACCTACGCTCCTTTTTTAAGTCCATTCCTTCACTTTGGGGTTAAATTCCATTCACTCTCACTTGCATGATGAGGACAGAACTCTACCAACGCTCCTGTCTCTGTGATGGATTTTTTCTTTCTCTTTATGGTGTGAAATCATGGTCCTTACACTTCTCTATGCAGTTAACCTATTACTACTGATGTTGGTGTCATCATTGACCTTGATGTTACAAACAGGAGGGTGACATGCAGGGCCCAAATATTCTCATCCCACGTGGCACAGTAAACGGGATGAAGCTACAGCTTGACTCCATGTCTGCTGGGTGACCGGGCAGTAACTGGGACCGGTCTATGTGACCACAGGCTGACCGTGAAACCTCCACCATGTGCAGCCACGCTACTGGAGCAGAGTTCTGCTCAGCTGAACTTGTGTGGTGATTTTACAGCTGGAGGATCGAGCAATGACCAGATCTAGAATGAAAGGTCTTTATGAAGAGAAGAAAACCACAGATAGTAAATAGTCCGATTTAAGATTGTTTTCCTTTGGCCAACACGGAGTGAGTAGATCCATGGATGAGGTCCAGTAGCATTGACTGGTTGTGCAGAACAGAGGGTGACCGTGGACCGCAGCTCCAGCTGTGTCTAGAAAGGAAAGTTCCTGTGTCCACTCACTTGTCAAAGAATTCCAAGAAAATGATATGAAGACAATAGAACTATGCAAATCTTTTATAAAAGGCATTAAGATGAGCAGCACTGCCTTTCCTTTGATGTGTCAGGAAAAGAACTGTTATTTTTATAAATACACAAAACCCCGTGTTTTTTAGTGATGACTCAAGAAGTAATAAAGCATTACCATTTAATGACTAAAGAATAAGGTCTCTGCTTCTCATGATGGTGCTTTATTTATTTCATGGTATTTCTAGAAGGATACGCTGAAAGCCCAGTTCCTCACCAGTCCTGATATCTAGTGAAAGACCAGGGACCATGAGCTCTACACACTACATAAGAAGCAGCCATACAAGTTTCATGACTACCTTGTTTCGAAGGTCACTTTACTTTATTTATTATTTTTTTTTTCTTCAAGATTTTATTTCTTTGACAGAGAGATTACAAGTAGGCAGAGAGGCAGACAGAGAGGAGGAAGCAGCCTTCCTGCTGAGCAGGCAGCCTGATACGGGAGTCGATCCCAGGACCCTGAGATCATGACCTGAGCCGAAGGCGGAGGCTTTAACCCACTGAGCCACCCAGGCGCCCCTCCTTATTATTTATTTCTGATTAAGAGGTTCCCACGAAGCAATGTTATATTACAAATGATGTCAGAGAGAATTAAGATCTCAAAGCATTTTATTGACATTTTTAGTGGAAATTAATTCCTACAGTAGATCTAGTAGTGTTTTCAGAATTCAAGATGTCTTTCCAATAAAGACATATGTGACTAGTCTTGGAAGTGGCGTTTTCATCTGTGTCAAAGATGAATATCTGGGAAAATACACTGGAACTGTAATGCTGAGGGAACTTGATAACTTGGAATCATTTTTCTTCAGGGACTTACCAGGAGAAGTATTTTTCTTTAATCAGGAAGATGAGTATTATGTTAGAGGCAGAGAGAATGCTGTGTTATACTAACAAAGATGCAGAGTTTCCCCCCATAGGTGAGAAGAAATATTGTGTGCAATCGATAAATTCACAGAGTGTTTGTAGCTTTTGGATTTATATTGCTTGGGTTCTGAATTCTCTTTTCCTCATGTGTCAAGTGAGGATTAGAATAGAATTTAAATGTTTTGTAAGACTCTAACACATTCTGGGAAGGTTATGAATCATCCAAACAGCTTAAAGTGTCCTATTACTGCTTCATTACCTGTGAGGATCTGATGGGAGAACATAAGGCCTCTGAACTGATGCTCTATACAAATATTTGGTTTACATTTTTCTCATTTTATGACAGTAGTAGTATTACAGACTAATGTCCATCTTGTAAGAATAATGAGTGATAATTTAACAGTTTCTCTATGAGCTTTTACCATAATCTCTTGGTTTTAGATGATTAAACAATTCAATATATTAATATCTAAGTTAATAGGTGAGCAAAATATTTAAGATGCTTTGTTTTGTTCTATCAATAATGAAATCCTTCAAGTCTACCATACTTTTTTAAATGGTATGACTAAGTGTTTTTATTCATATTTTCTTGGTAGTTTACATGAATTAAAGTCTCTAAAGGCATAATTAGAAATTGCCCCAGATACGGAAAATGTATTTCTCACTCAACTCCTGCACACTTCCTTCATGAAGCAACGCACGTATTCACTGATGTGCCGGAAGACTCCTTGCAAGGGATTAAATCTTTAAAAACACATTGTCATTCATAGACCTTATTTCATTTCATAATTGTGCAAATTCCATATCATCAAGAGCTTACTCTAGGAACTTCGAGGCCCACCAAGACATCCAACAACCAACAGGAAAACAGAGCATGCATTACGCAGATGGTAACATAGGAAGTTTTTCTTTGTATCACTTGGTGTGTTTTCTCCCACATAGTAATTGTATTTGCTTGTCAAGGGGACAGAATGCTCCATGTGGCTTTCACAGCTTCCTTGAAATTGTGTCCCTTCTCCTTCCAGAAAGAGTCACTAAACATTCACCTAGTCCATGAAGAGTATACAGGCAAAAACCATGCTCCATTTTCTGATACCATTAGCGTTAAAACACTGATATTACACCGTCAGTCTTTGAGGAACTGGATGCTAACTCTTGTCTTCCACCGTTTTAATCTAGAAGGGTAAGCACTCAAAAAGACATAAAAACAAACAAAACTCTTTTCAGCTATGATACCCTGCAGCCTTGAGAAGCATCCCTCTGGCCCAGGCAGTCTCCCTGAACCAGCCCCGTGTGCCTGCCGCAGCGCCGTAGTTCACCACGTCCATACGTTTCCTCCATGCCTAACCAGCCTACCGATGCGGGGCCTCTTGATGTGGAAGACATACATTAAGACTTAAATTCCTCATTGGTCTCTTAGGTATATCCTAGGCAATTTAGATTCAAGAACATTTGAGTTGAATTAAAAAATAAAAATAAAAAATAAACCTGTAATAGATGGTGCATAAACTATCAGAATTTCTGAAATGCTTGCCAAGATTCTTGAAAGGCAATCTGTAGGTTAGTTGGTAAAAGAACCCCTCTGGACTGGCCTGTTGAGATTTCCAACCCTGAAATCCTAATACATCTTTGTCTGCCCCCTTCCTCAGCACCTAGTATGTGGGAGAGACTCATAAATATGCCTCAAAAGAAAGTACTGACGAGCACATGCTTCTGAGGGGAGCAAGGAGCTTGGATCCCCACTGCAAATGTAAAACGGAGATCAGGAAGCTCTGTGGGGCCCCATTTTCTGTCTTCTCCCCGTGGCAAGGTTCTAGGTCCTCAACAGAGCACGAATGGGACAGGGAAGGACACAGGCGGGAGAGGGAAGTTAGGGAAAGTCAGGAATCAAGAGTATGAGGAGACAGCCTTTGGAGGCACATCGGAGGGTCCCACTAGTGTCTTTGTCCCCATGGTAACTTTCTCCCATCCACAGTAGGCTCACTGTTCCCCTTTCCACCTTTGAACTTTAGCCTGGGTTTCCACTCCTGTCCCAGCCCAGCCGGAAACAGAGGCAGTCCCCGTTCCTTGTCCACGTAGAAAAGGCACCACTCTGTTGAGATGTGGAAGGCATTTTTAGTGCTAGCAACGATGTGGACATGACATTTCAGAGCACACGTGCTCTGGTGAAACTCCTAAAGTTTCCTCTTCCTTGAGTAGAGGTTCAGCATTATCTAAACCTGTAAGCCCATTCTTTTATTTAAAAAAAATTAAAGATTTTATTTATTTATTTGACCTAGAGAGACAGCGCAAGCAGAGGGAGGGGCAGAGGGAGAGGGAGAAGCAGGCTTCCCACTGAGCAGGGAGCCTGATGTGGGACTAGATCCTAGGACCCTGGGATCATGACCTGAGTTGAAGGCAGACACTTATCCCACTGACCCCCCAGGTGTCCTGAGCCTATTCTTTTAAAGTTTAGAGCTTGGAGTTGCACCAGCTATTTTCAGATATAGGTTCTGACCCACTGGATGGTAATTCCAAGTAGTGTGAGTCACAATGGTCTTCTCTGAAAGCAATAAAAACCTCTTAGCTTTGTAATTACAATTATTTATGAAAAGTGGATGATACAATATTCAGTAGGTATCAGGTATTTTTCATTCCATGAAAAGTTTTTTTTTTCTTTTCTTTTTTTTTTTTTTTTTAACCAAGTTCCAACCGGTCCTCTTTATTTTTCCTGTACTCTCTTTCGGCACACGTAGTGTATTTCTGACACTGCAGAAGATCATACTTTGAAAGGAGGCCGTGAGCACGCAGCCCAGTGCTGAACGGCGCGGGCGGTGGAGAGAGGCTTTGGAGGCTGGAGTCCCCGTGCTGTTACTTCCCGCTGTGACGCAGAACAAGTGACTAACCTCTGAGACCCTTTCCTTGTCTTCAGATGGGGATTATATTAGTTCCAAGATCATGCTTTTGTTTTTTTAAGGCCTGAATGAATGCATGTATGCGAACTGCTCAGAACAGTGCCTGGGACCCTGTACACTCTGTACATCTAATCCCGGAAAGTTTGCACCACTTCTTCAACCTGAGATGGTCGTGTTTGGGTGAAGGACTGGATCAGCCCCTTCCCGACTGGGGAGCAGTCCTAAGACGGTTGCCACTGTGGTAGGAGGGCTAGGAAATCCACTCAGTCAATCAGGGACACCATTTCTAGTGAGCATGGGTCAGCTCAGTGCCCCCGCGTATATTTTTGAGGTATAACTTACATTCTTTTCAGATGGACAGTATAATCCTCCAATGTTTGAGGAAGCTGTAAAAAGATCACAAAAATAAGTCTAGTTAATGCATCACTGCACAGCTACACTATTTTTTGTGATGAGATATTTTAAATGTACTCTTAGCCACTTGCAAACACACAATATCATATTTTTTTTTGCTACCATCATGATGCTGTTACATCCCCAACACTTATTTTATAACTGGAAATTTATACCTGTTGGCCCCTTTCACTCATTAATTTCTCCCACCCCCCTCCTCTAGCAACCACAAATATGTTTCTATGTCTATGATTCTTTTGTTTTACATTCCATATATAAGTGAAATCATATAGCACTTGTATTCTGTCTTATTTCACTCAGTGTGATATCCTCAAAGTCCATCCATGTTGTCAAAAATGGCAAGATCTCATTCTTTTTTTATGGCTGAACAATAATCTATTGTGTATATACAGTATATTTTCTTTATCCATTCATCTATCAATGGACAGTTAAATTATTTCCATAGCTTGGCTATTATAAATAGTACTGCAGTAAACACTGGGTCATACCTGTTTGAGTTAGTGTTTTTGTTTTTGTTGGGTACATACCCATTAGGTGAAACTATTGGGTCATATATTTCTATTTTTTATTTTTTGAGGAACTGTCTTACTGTTTTCCATAGTGACTATACCAATTTAAATTCCCACTAAGTGAAAAAAGGGCTCCTTTTCCTCTACATCTTTGACAATATTTGTAATTTCCTGTCCTGTGAGTAATAGACATTCAAAATAGAATCCCATTGTAGTTTTTTTTTANACCCATTAGGTGAAACTATTGGGTCATATATTTCTATTTTTTATTTTTTGAGGAACTGTCTTACTGTTTTCCATAGTGACTATACCAATTTAAATTCCCACTAAGTGAATAAAGGGCTCCTTTTCCTCTACATCTTTGACAATATTTGTAATTTACTGTCCTGTGAGTAATAGACATTCAAAATAGAATCCCACTGTAGTTTTGATTTGCATTTTCCTGATGATTTGTGATGGTGAGCATCTTTGCTATCTCTGTTGCCATTTGTATGTCTTCTTTAGAAAAATATCTAGTCATATTCTCTGCCCCCATTTTAATCAGATTGTTTAATTTTTTGAAGTCATGTTGAATTCTTTATGTATTTGGATATTAATCCTTTATCTGAAATAGAATTTATAAATATTTTTTTTCCATTCAGTAGATTATTTGGTTAGTTACTTCCTTTGTTGTGCAGAATTTTTTGGCTGGATATAGTCCCACTTGTTTGTTTGTGCTTTAGCTGCCTTGGGCTTTTGCTGTCAAAAAAAAAAAAAAAATCATTGCCAAGACTGACGTCAAGGACCTTACCACCTATGTTTTCTTATAGTAGTTTTATGGCTTCAGGTCTCACGTTCAATTCCGACGTGCATTTTCAGTTAACTTCTGTACATGGTTAAGAGAGTCGAGTTCGTTCCTCTGCATGTAGCTGTCCAGGTTTTCCAGCACCATGCATGGAAGATAGAGTCCTTTCCCCATTGTATGCTTTTGCCTCTATTGTCATAAATTAACTGGCTGTGTATGTGTAGGTTGGTTTCTGGGTTCCCTTTTCTGTTCCCTTGACTTGTGTGTCTGGTTTTGTGCAATACCACACTGTTCTGATACTATGATCTGATAAGAGTCTGAAATCAGGGATCACCATGCTGCCCTCCCTATCTTTGTTCTTTCTCAAGATTACTTTGACTATTCAGGGTCTTTTGTGGTTCCATACACATTTTATTGTTATTCCAATTCTCTGAAAAATGCTAGTGGGACTTTGATAGGGATTGCATGGAATCTGTACTTTGCCTTGGAGAGTATGGACATGTTAGCAGTATAAATTCTTCCAGTTAATGAACCTGAAATATATTTCCATCTGCTTGTGTCATCTTCAATTTCTTTCTTCAGTATCTTACAGTTTTTAGGGTACAGGTCTTTCACTTCCTGGGCTGAATTTATTCCTAAGTATTTTTTCCTTTTTGAATTGGTTGCTTTTTATTATTTTTCTTTCAGCTATTTTGTTGTTAGAGTATAGGAATGCAACACATTTTTGTGTATTACTTTTGTATCCTGCGACTTTACTGAATTTATTAATCCTAACAGTTTCTTGGTGGAGTCCTTAGGGTCTTCTGTATATTGTATCATGTAATCTACAAAAGCGATTTGGATGCCTTTTCTTCTTCTTGCCTGATGGCTATGGCTAGGATTCCCAGTACTTCTTTTATGTTGAATAAAAGTGGTAAGAGTGGACATCCTTGTCTTGTTCCTGACCTTAGAGGGAAATCTTTCAGTTTCTTACTGTTGTGTGTGATGCTTGCTGTGGGTTTTTCCTTTACGGCCTTTATTATGTTGAGGTACATTCCCTCTAAACCTACTTTGTTGAGATTTTATCATGAATGGATGTTTTGTCCAAAGCCCTTTTCTGCATCTATTAAGACAATCATATGATTTTTATGCTTCCTCTTGTTAATATGACCTATCACAATGATTGATTTGCAAATTCTGAACAACCCTTGCATCTCTGGAATAAATGACAATCAAGGTTAATGATTTTTTTCTGATGTGTTGTTGAATTTAGTTTGCTAATATTTTGTTGAGATTTTTTGCATCTATGATCATCAGAGTTATTGGCATTTTTTTTTTTTGGTAATGTCTTTTGTTATCAGGGTAATGTTGGTCTTGCATAGTGAATTAGGAAGTTTTCCTTTCCCTTCTTTTTTTTTTTTTTTAAGAATAGTTTGAGGAAACTGGGTTTTAGCTTATTAAATTTTGGGTAGCATTTACCTGTGAGACTGTCTGGTCCTGGACTTACATTTGATGGGAGTCTTTGGATTATTTTTATTCAACTTCATTGCTCGTAATAGTTCTGTTCAAATTTTCTGTATTTTCCTGATTCATTTTTGGAAAGTTATGCATTTCTAAGGATTTATCCATTTCTTTTGGTTGTACAATTTGTTAACATATAGTTTTTCATAATACTCTTTTATAGTCCCTTGTATTTCTCTGGTATTAGTTGTTATTCCTCCCCCTTCATCTATTTTATTTGAGTCCACTTTCCTTGATGACTTTGGCTATAGGTTTATTAATTCTGTTTATCTTTTCAAAGAAGCAGCTCTTGGTTTCATTGATCTTTTCCATTGTTTCTTTTTAATCTGCATTTCATTTATTTCTATGCTAATCTTTATTATTTCCTTCTACCAGCTTGGACTTTGTTCCTCATTTTCTAGCTCCTATAGGTGTGTGCTACATTATATGAGATTTTTCTTGTTTCTTGAGGTAGGCCAATATTGCCCAAACTTCTCTCTCAGAACTGTTTTTGCTGCATTCCACAGGTTTTGGACCAGTATATATTCATTTTCATCTGTATCCATGTTTTTTTTTAAATCTTCTAATTTCTTTTTTGACCCATTTGTTGTTTAGTAGCATGTTGTGTAGTCTCCATAGGTCTGTGTTTATTCCATATTATTTTTGTAATTGATTTCTAATACTGTTATGGTCAGAAAAGATACTTGATATGCTTTCAATCTTCCTAAATCCATTGAGACTTGCTTTGGGGCTTAACATGTGCTATATTCTGGGAAATATTCCGTGTGTACCTAAAAATCATGTGTATTCTGCTCTTTTTGGATGGTGTGTTCCGTACATATCTGTGGAGTCCATGTGGTCTAATGCGTCATCCAAAGACACTGTTTCCTTATTGACTTTGCATCTGGATGATCTATCTATTGACATAAGCTGGTGTTAAAGTCCACCACTATTATTACTGCCAATTTCTCTCTTTATGTCTGTTAATACTTTATGCATTTCTGTCCTCCTATGTTGGATGTATAGATGATTATGATTGTCATATCCCCTTATTGGAGTGACCCTTTATTATTATGCATGTCCTTCTTTGTCACTTGCTACAGTCTTTTGAGTTTACTTTGTCTCATGTAAGTATGGTTACCTCAGTTGTTTTGTCATTTTGTTTTTCACTTAATTTTTTCAAAGTATAGGTTTTTCTATTCCATCACTTTGCATGCATCTTTACATCTGAAGTGAGTCTTTTGTAGGCTGCAATGGCCCACTTTGTCTTATGTGCGTGTATGGTGGGCAGGTTTGGTCATCAAGCAGTTCAGAGACCTGCGGCTACCTCGGGCTTATTGGCGGGCATGGCTGGCAGTCAGCCTCTGCCACAGCTGCAGGTGCGTGGATGAACGGGTCTTGCTCCCTGCTTAGGTAGCTAACAGACCTGTCTCCCTGCAGGAACTGTGGGCACACTGGCTGTGGGCTTCTCTCCTCTCCTAGAGCAGGAGTCACCCTGTACTGCTGTCGAAGGGACACAACTTCTAAGGGACATTGAGCAGCTGGATGGACTTATATCTTTTTAATCAATTTTAACAGCTTTATTAAAATAGAGTTGATATACAAAAACTGTCGTGTATTTATCATATACAACTTGGTGGATTTCAACATATGTATGTGCTAAAATTTTGACCCTCTATTTTTTCTCAGTTTTTTGGGAGTGTTTCAAGAGTTGTGATGTCCCTACCACCCATCTGCTCTTACATCCCTCTGGGACATTGTTTTTGTATCAGCAGGAATAGAGACTGTGAAGTATTTGTTGGTAACATTGAGTGTTGAGCAGAAGGGAGCAGCGCAGGTGGCAGAGTTACCACGTGTGATGTTGAAGCATGTTGCTCAAGCCCCAATCCTCTATGGGTTCAGTAGATGTTAGCTGGCAGGCTTGTAAGTAGAGAAAACAATAGGACAAGAGTCAACTTCAAGTTTTGTTGTTGTTGTTGATGTGTCTCAAATGGAACCTAAGGATCAACCTAAATTCTGTGAACTAGTGAGAAGGGGAATTTGTTGTTTTATTTCAGCATATTAAGGTAGAGGACAACTTAATGGGCTCACGGTTCTAGTGTGAAGACTTCATTCAGACTGATGGTTCAATTCAGCAGTTTCTCCTACTGTCCCTTCAATGAAATAGTTAACTACAACCATCACTCTAGGAAAGGCCTTATTTAAATATTTTATGCAATCTTTAAAAGTAGGAGAAAATGTTAAAATTCCCATCGCCCAGGTGACAACATTGAGATACATGGAGGTGAAATGTTCTTCCTGCCTCTCTCTCCATGAGTTTTGAAGAGGATGAGCAAAATTCCATGTTAATGTATATCTAGTGCATATTTTTTTTTTTGCATTTATCTGAAACTAAAATGCCTCCGAATGAGAGTTGTATTCTTCAAAGTAAAAGTAATGCGATGGATGTGTTAGAGGCTTTCTCCTTGCCAGCACACTTTAAGGCCAAATGGGTTTATATTACCAAATTTTACCTACAACTCTATGAGGCAAGAAATATGCTTATATCCTTTTTACAAAACAAAAAAAAATGGAAGAAATGGAGACATTAAGAAACTCGAGTGCATTCACAGAGTATGAATCTAGGGCATAGTGTTTGGTTCTTAACCGCTGTCTTCAAGTAGGCAAATGTGTCTATCCTCCAAAAATGTGTGGCTCTCAGTAGGCATAAAGTTCTAGTTATGCAAGATGAAGAAGCCCCAGACATCTGCTATGTAACATTCTACCTGTAGTTAAAACACTGTATTGTGCATGCAAAAACTCGTTTAAAGGTAGATCTGTTGAGCGTTCTTACCACGCAGACAAAACATGTGCAGGTCTAACTCATTATATTAGTTTTGTATCAGATACAAATTCTTTTCAACCTCTCTGTATATGGGCATTCCCCTTATTCCCACTTTTGTCATTTTAGCCAATATTGTAATAAACGTACGTTTACATATCCTCCATGAGAGAGAGAGCCCCACAATTTGGATTGGCTCACCTCCGCAAATGGGTTCTTTCTCGATTTTAATAGCTAGTGCCAGATGGGTTCATAACACATTTACCAATCAGCTAAATTTATAGTGTGTGTGTGTGTGTGTGTGTGTGTACACAGAAAGAGAGACCTCTATTTACTTTACGTATGGAGAGTTAATTACTTTGCATGTCCCCACTGTTTCATGTTTGAATGTCCTCTTCCATTAAATAGTAGGTATAGACCTGTTTGGCTCATTTTTTCTAGTAGGATGTGTTTCTTTTTCCCTGGTTGTGTTTTAATATATATTATGGACATTGTTATTTTGTTTCACTGTGAATGCAATAACTGTGCTTGGCATTAACACTGCTTTTAGCTGGCTTTGTTAGGAGTATTTTGAGGGGCTGCTTATGGCAGATGGAGGCCCACTGAAGGTGCTGCCACCAAGTGGTCAAAGGTAAAGGGAACACAGATGCATCTTGATGCTTCCTAGGAGCCTACAAAGCTTCCTAAGGGAGAGGGTCAGGCTGTGGGTGCTCACACTAAGACACTGACAGGGATTCTCCCCAGCTCACTGGGGTCTTGGAGCAGTTGACCTAGAGCCTTTGTGGGGGTGCTGGCCATGGGAAGGAACCGGTTTCTTTGCCCCTCCTTTAAGGCTAGACCCAAACCATGCAAGTTTCCCTATGTGGTGGTGTCCCTCAGGGTGGCCAAGAGGCAGAGGTTTCGGGCTTGAATAGTGCCTCATTCTGGGAACCATTCATAAACTGATTCATTTAGTCCATGGGCCCAGAGAACAGGACACCTGTCATAGATGTTCATTTCTGAAGGTCCAGTGGGTTTCTGGAAAAGCCTCAGTCATCACGTGGCACTGGCGCGCAGCTCAGAAGTCTGCTGGGCACCTCTGAAGTGGGGTGCTCTCCTCAGAGCTCGGTGTCCTGTACCTGTTTGCTCATCACTCCACGGAGTCACTCTGGCCTCCAGCATCTCACAGGCCCCAAGGATTTCAGATGAGGTACGTGGCTGGCTGAAATGTGCTGTGCTCTACACAGACCTCAAAGCTCCATCTTTGCATGCTTGAGCCTGGGAATTAATAACTCCAGTTGTTCATTTAGGAAAGGCCCAACTTGTAAGACTCTACTCAGGACCAAGTGAACCCCTGAAGTTGCCCATATGCCTATCTCTCAATGTGCTTAAGGATGTTTATCTGTAAAAAAGAGTTCCTGTGTAGAAACAGGCCATGTAATCATTACATGTGAACATCTGAGTCTAGACAAATAGTCATATAATCCTAATTTATATTTCATAATACTTATAGTTTTTATATAGAGTTCCGTGATTATTTTCTTTCGTATTAGTCTTTTTGAAAAAAAAACAACAGATTTTGGGTTTATTCTTTTTTCTTAACTATCATTTGTTTTATAGTCTTTCCAATAATCACAGTTTTGTCTTTATTATTTTTACCTAATTTTAAAATTTTTGTTATTTTTATCTAATTGCTTAATAGAGTTTTAAGGATAGTTTGTACATATTCCTATTTTTCTTACTACTGACGTCATTTAAGGCTATAAATTGCCCTCTAAATACAGTTTTTGTAGTCACACTGTATTTGTTTTTTACTGCATTCCAAATTTTCCATTTTGATTAGAGTATTGGTTATCAAGTAGTTATTTTATTGAGGTGAAATCTGGATATTGCACTATTAAACATTTTTAAGTGTACAGTTCATTGACATTTAGTTCATTCACGATGTTGTGTACTCATCATCTCTCTGGAGTGTCAAAACATTTTCATCACCCATAGGAGTAACTCTGTTAACCTAAATAACCCTCCTTTCTCCTGGCAACCACTAGCCTGCTTTCTACCTTGATGTATTTTCCTGTTTAATGAAAAAAAATATATATATATATACACACATATATATAGACACACATTTCTTTATATTATATTTATAATATATCAAATGTATATTATATATTATATTTTATATTAAATAATATATTTATCATATATTTAAATATATATATACAAAAAGTCATAGCACTATGACCTTTTCCATCTGACTACTTTCACTGAGCATCAGGTTTGTAAGGTGTATTCATTTTCGACATGTACAAGTACTATAATTCTCTTCCCCATTTTTATGTCTAAATAATATTCCATTTTACATACACCCTAATTTATCCATTCACCAACTGATGAAATTTGGGTTATTTCAGCCTTGTGGCTTATTTTGAATAATGCTACTATGAACGTTCACGGACAAGTTTCTGTGTGGACATATATTTCTTCATTTCACTTAGCTACATACCTAGGAGTAGAATTTCTGGGCTGTATGGTAATTCTATGTTGAAATTTTTGAGAAACTACTAAACAGCAGATTACATGGGTGTGAACTGCCTTCTTAACATCACTAAATATTCCAGTCCATAAATACAGGATGCCTATTTAGTTAAGTCTTCTTTAATTTTTTTCAGCAATGTTTCCTAGTTTTCAGTGTCCAAGGCATTGCTTTGGATAAATTTATTTGTAGATATTTATTCTTTTGGATACTGCTGTAAATGTAATTGCTCATTGCTGGCATACAGAAACCCAAATGCTTTTGTATGTTGATCATGTGTACTTCATCTCTGCTGGATTCATTTATTAGGTCTACAATTGTGTATGTGTGTGCACATGTGTGAATGGATTCTTTGGGACTCTATATAGAGTCATTTCATCTGAAAATAGCTTACCTTTCCTTTTCCGATTGGTTGTCTTTTAATTCTTTTCCCTGCTTAATTCCTCTGGCTTGGACTTCCAGTACAAAGTTAAAGCAGTGGTGAAGTGAGTGTCTTTGTCTTGTTCTGGATTTTAGGGGGGAAGTTTTCAATTTTTCACCGTTATCACGTTAGCTGTGGGATTTTACATAAAAGACTTTTATCATATGGAATAAATTCCCTTCCACTCCCATTTTTCTGAGTGTTTTCGTAATGAAAGAGTGTCAAATTTTGTCAGAAGCTTTTCATCTGTTGATTGAAATAATGATGTATTTTTTTCCCTTCCTTTATAAATGTGGTGTATTGCATTCGTTTTTCTATTGTTGTGGGTTTCTTTTGTTTTTGTTTGTTTTCTTGAATGACCTCTAGAACTTCACTTGGTCTTGGTATAGAATCTTTTCAATCTGCTAGTTAATTTAGTTTGTTAGGTTTTTGTTGAGGAATTTTGCATTTGTTTTCAGTAGAGATAATATCTGCAATTTCCATATGCAATCTTCCTGAAATGCAGGCTTCATAGATTGTATTAGGGAATAGTCCCTCCTCTTCCATTTTTGGAAGATTGTGAGCAGAATTGATGTTAACTGTCCTTCATATATTTGATAGATTTTACTGATGTCATCTGGTCCTGGGCCTCTCTTTGTCATAATTCTTTTTTTTTTTTTAAAATTACTGATTCAATCTCTTTTATAGGGCTTTTTGTCTATTTCTTCTTGAGTCAATTTTGATAATTTTTAGAATGTTTCTAGGAATTTGTCTATTCAGATTATTTAATATGCTCACATATAACTATGGTAAATTCTTATCCTTTCCATTTCTGTGGATAGTATTATCCAAACTTCTTTACTGATTTTTACTGTCTCTTTTTCTAAGTCTGGATAAGGCTTTTTCTATTTTTTTTTCAGTGATCCAAGATTCATTGTTTATGCACCACACCCAGTGCTCCATGCAATAGGTGCCCTTCTTAATACCCACCCCCAGGCTCACCCATCCCCCCTCGCCTCCCCTCCATAACCCTCATCTTGTTTCTCAGAATCTACAGTCTTCATCTTTTTGATGATCTTTTGGTTTCGTTGTTTCTGTATTTTTTTCTCTATATTCTATTACATTTATCTCTGATCTAAGTAATATTTCCTCCTGTGTCTGGGTTAATTTTTTCTTCTGTTTCTAGTTCCATTAGGTGTACAGTTTTAAATTTTAGGTCCTGCTTTTTCAATAAATTAACTTACAGCTATAAATTTCCTTTTGAGCACTGCATTTGCTGACTGCATGAAGTTTGTTGACTTGTATTTTGTATTTTATTTGTCCCAAAGTATTATCTACTTTCACTATGAGTTTATCCCATCATTCATTAAGAGTAGGTGACGTAGGGGTGCCTGGCTGGCTCAGCTGGAAGGGCATGTGAATCTCGAGTCGTGAGTTTGAGCACCACACTGGGCATAGAGATTACTTAAAGTAGTGGTTTAATTTCCATGTATTTGTTAATTTTCTAATTTCCTTTTGGCTAATTGTTAGCTTTATTACATTATGGCTGTAAGATGCTTCACATTTCATTCCTTTTAAGGTATTAATAGTGGGTTTATGGTGTGACATGGGGAATGTTCAATGTCCCACGTGCGCTGGAGAAGAATGTCGTTTTGGCTCTTGCTGGTAGAGTGTCTGGTTGGTCTAGTGAGATTCCCACGGTGTTCACGCAGGTGGTCTCTCTCCTGACTGATCCTCTATCTGGGACTGAAAGTACCAGACTGAAGTCTCCAGCTATTTTTGTATAATTGTTTTTCTCTTTCGTTTGGTCAAAGTTTGCTGCATATATATTTGGGGCTATAGTTTTTGGTGTGTATAGGTTTAAAATTGTTTTATGATGAACTGACACCCTTTTATCCATAAGGCACGTCTCAACAATCTTTGGCTTAAAATCTTTTTTGTCTGATATCAATATCATGCCAACTCTGTTTTGATTAATATTTGTGTGGCTTAATTTTCTATACTTTCATCCTGCTTGTATCTTTTGGTCTAAAGTGAGTCTCTGTCACTGCATCCTTTTTTCCATTTCATCATGTTCTTTTATTTGGTGAGTTAAATCTATTTATATTGAAAGTACCACTAATAATGCAGGACGGACTTCTGCCATTTTGCTATTTCCTATTTATCTTCTCTCTTTGATGCCCCTTACTCACCTCACTGCTGCCTTCTCTTGATTTGGTAGAATTTTCTCGTGCATGATTTTGATTCACTATCCTTTCCTGTCACTTTTTAGTTATGTTCTTAGTGGTTACCATGAGAATTACAGGTAACATCTGAAGTTGTATCAATCCTGTTTAAATTTATATCAATTTAGCTTCATTAACTCTATACTTTCACAGTTTTGTTCCCTCCTTCATGTTTGTTGTTACAATTTATTCTTTCTTCATCCATTATGTGCCCATAAATATTGATTTACAATTAGTTTTATGAATTAACCTTTGAAAATCATACAGAAAGCACAAATTCATAAAAATAAGTTGCAACGTTTTTTTAAATATGCGATATATTTTTTAAAATAGATCAATTTAGGGCGCCTGGGTGGCTCAGTGGGTTAAAGCCTCTGCTTTCGGCTCAGGTCATGATCTCAGGGTCCTGGGATCGAGGCCCATGTCGGGCTCCCTGCTCGGCGGGGAGCCTGCTTCCCCCTCTCTCTCTGCCTGTCTCTCTGCCTCCTTGTGATCTCTCTCCCTCTGTGAAATAAATAAATAAAATCTTTAAAAAAAAAATAGATCAATTTAAATATGTGATTCATTTTTATTTAAATTTATTTAAATTTAAGCATGCAATATATTTTTAAAAATTTACCTATGCAGTTACCTTTACCAGAGATTGTTATTTTTTCATATGACTTTGCATTAATGTCCAGGGTCATCTTTTTTCAACTTACAGGGCTTCCTTTAGCATTTATTTTTAGGAAAGGTCTATGAGTAATGAAATCCTTAAGCTTTCTTTTATCTGGTAATATCTTAATTTTTCTTTCATTTTGGAAGATCCGTTTTCCCAGATATAGAATTCATGTTTGGCAGCTATTTGTTTTTTTCTTTTTGTACTTTAAATGTGCCATCCCACTGCCTTCTGGATTGCGTGGTTTCTGTTACTGTTATTGAGGAGCCCATGCATGAGATTTTTTTTTTTCTCTTCAGATTTTCTCGGTGTCTTTGTTTTTATACCGTAAATGCAGTGGGTCTTGGTGCAGATCTCTGATTTTGCCTTCCTTGGAGGTCATTAAAAGCTTCTTAGATGTAAGGGTTCTTGTTTTTAATCACTGTCCCTTTCACTCTCCTCATTCGATGACTTTCATAATGCATATGCTGGATGGCGTCCCATACAGCCCTTAAAATGTTTTTCTCTGTGCCTTACTTCTTTCTGCCAGACTTCATAGTTTCAATTGCCCTATATTCACATTTGCTCATTTTTTTCTGCTACCTGCTCAAATCTCTTGTTTAACTCTTCTAGTGTGTTTGTCATATCAGCTACTGAATTTTTTCAGATCCAGAATTGCTATTTGGTTCTTTTTAGTATCTCTCTCTATTGATAATTCTCTACTTGTTTAGGCATCATTATTTTAATTGCCTTTCTTCTTACGTTTTCTTTTTTATTGACCCTATTTGACCTATAACCTTGAGTAAATTTGATGTGTACTTGTTACTTTGATGTATTTATATATTGCAATATTGGTGTTATGGTGATATTTATCTCACTGCACATTTATAGTATGGTATTGTCTATATTCATTATACTGTGCATTAGATCTTTATGGCTTATTTACTGCTTAAGTTTGGACCCTTGAACAACTTCCGTCTTATTCCTCTCCCCACCCCCAATCACTGGTGACCACCGTTTTACTATTTTTTTTCCCCCGCTAGCTTGACTGTTTGAGATTCCAAATATAAATAGTATCATACAGTATTTGTCTTTTTCTGACTTCTCTCACTTGGGATAATGTGTTCAGTGTCCATTGGTGTTTCAAATGGCCAGATATTCTCCATTCTTGTGGCCGAATGATATTGCGTACATACACCACATCGTTTTAGCCATTTATCTGTTGATGTGGGAACGACGTAAATGCCCATCTTGGCTATTGTGCACATTGCTGCAATAAACACGTGGGTACTTCTGTCAGTTCACAATCCTGCGTTCATTTCCTTTAGGTGTATCTCAGAAGTGTGTATTCTGGTATGTATGGTAGACCTATTTTTAATTTTTTGGGGAAACTCCATTTGGTTTTCCAAAGTAGTTGGACCAATTTACATTCCCACCAACCGTGCATAAGTGTTCCCTTTCAGGACATTCTCACCAGCATCTGTTGTCTCTTGTCTTCCTGATGACAGCCATTCTAGCAGGGTGAAGCAATTACGGTATCTCCTCGTGGTTTCGATTTGCATTTCCCTGATCATCAACGATGCCAAGCATCTTTTCAGGTGCTTGGTTGTCGTTTTGATGTGCTCAATGGACAGATGTCAATTTAGCACTTCTATTTTTTTAATCATTTATATTTATTTGTATGAATTCTTTATTTTGTATATTAACCACATATGGGGGTTAACAGTTTAGGGCTTGCGAAGTTTTTCATTCTGTGGGCCATCTTTTCATTTTGTTCTTTCTTTTGCTGTACAGAAACTTGATTATCATGTTTAGTTGATTTGGTCTCATTTTTTTTAATTTTTGTGTTTGTGCTTTTCATATCACGTCCAAAAATCCTTGCCAACACCATTATCAAGGAGCTTCTTCCTTGCATTTTCTTCTAGAAGTTTTATGGAATCAGGTCTTTCAGTTTAAGTCTTTAATCTATTTAGTTTTTGTGACTGGTGCAAGTTAAGGGTACAATTTCATTATTTTGCATGTGTTTCTCCAGTTTCCCCAACACTATTTGTTGAAGTGGCTATGCTTTTTCCATAGGAATGTCTTGCCTTCTTTGTTGACTATTTGTTGACTGAACATGCCAGAATTTAATTCTGGGCTCTCTATGTATCTGTTTTTGTGCCAATACCACACTGTTTTTATAACTATGGCTTTGTACTATGGTTTGAATCAGGCAACATGGTACTTCCACGTTTGTTTGTTTTTTTTCTTAGGATTTCTTTGGCTATTTAGAAGCTTTTGTAGTTCCACATAAATTTTGGGGTCTGTTTTCTATGTCTTTGGTATTTTTGTAGGGAAGGAGTTGTAGATGTAGTTGACTCTGGGCAGTATAGATATTTGAACAGTATCAATTCTAGGTCATGAACACAAATGACTATTTTTGTGCATGTAGTCTTCCTGAGAATTTTATTGTTTTTGATGCTCTTGTGAATGGAATGGTTTTCTTTTTTAGATACTTCATCACTACTATGAAGGTAGGCAACTGATTTCTGTCTGTTGATTTTGCATTCTGCCACTTTTCTGAAATCACTGATTAGTTCTAATTGTTAACTCTTTAAAATGACTCTCAGAAAAGACATAGTCCTCAGGAAATGATAATTTTACTTTTTTTTCTATCTGTATGCCTTTTGTCTTGCTTAGTTACAGTATCTAGGACTACTAGTACTTCATTGAATAAGAGTAGTGAGTGTGTGCATCCTTGCCTTTTTTCCAATCTTAGAGGAAACACTTTCAATTTTTCTCCATTGAAAATCCCATTCATTATAGGTTTCTCACTCGTAACCTTTATTATATTGAAGGGTGTCTCTTCTAGACCCATTCTGGTTTTATCAGAAAAAAATGTTACATTTAGTCAAAATCTTTTTCTGCATCTATTGACATGATTGTGTTTTTTAAAATCTTTTAATAATCACATTTGTGAGGTATTACGTTTATTGATTTGTGTATGTTGAATCATCCTTGCATACTGGGGTGGGGAAACACTTGATCATGTATAATTATTTTCATATATCCTTGACTCTGGCTTGCTAATATTTTGACAAATTTTGCACCTATAGTTATCAAAGAAATAGGGCTATAGTTTAGCTTTCTTATGACACCCTTTCTGATTTTGACATCAAGGTAATAATACTGACCTCTTAAACTAAGTTTGAACACATTCCCTCTCCTTGATATTTTGGAAAAGTTTGAGAAGTATTAGTATTAATTGATGTTTGAATATTTGGTAGAATTCACCAGTGAAGCTCTCTGGTCCTGGAATTTTCTGTGGTGGATTGTTTTGGATTACTGATTCAGTACCTTTACCTGTTAATCTGTTCAATTTTTCTATTTCTTCCTGATTTAGTCTTGGTAGGTAGTATGTTTCTAGCAATGTATTCATTTATTCAGTGTTGTTTGTTAATAAAACTTTTCATGGTATCCTCTTACAATCTTATGAATATTTTGTTATAATGTCTGCTCTTTCAAATTTTGTTGAGTCTTATCTCTTCTTTCTTAATTAGTCAAGCTAAAGATTTGTCAATTTTATTGATCCTTTCACAGAACTAGCTTGTAGTTTTGTTGATCTGTTCTACTGGTTTTCTGGTCTGTATTTTATTTCTGCTCTGATCTTTATTATTTTCTTAATTCCAGTAACTTTAGGCTCCGTTCCTTATTTGTCTAGTTCCTTGAGGTGTTAAGTTGGCTTGAGATTTTTCTTCATATGTCTATATTGCTATATACTATACTCCCAGCACTGCTTTTGCTGCATCCCACAAGATTTGATAGGTTGTATTTCCATTTTTGTTGGTTTTGAGAAAAAAAATTATTTTCCTTTAATTGTTTAGAAATGTGTTATTCAGGGGCGCCTGGGTGGCTCAGTCAGTTAAGTGTCTGCCTTTGGCTCACGTCATGATCCTGGAGTCCTGGGATCAAGTCCTACATCTGGGTCCCTGCTCAGCAGGGAGCCTGCTTCCCCCTCTCCCTCTGCCTGCCCCCCCCCCGGCTCACTTTCTCTCACCTAAATAAAAGTAAGAATCTCAAAAGAAGTGTGTTAAGTTTATATATATAATTGTACAGTTTCACTTTCCTTTTATTTCTAGTGTCATACCATTTCGGTTGATATAATTTCAATATTAAATTTGCTAATATTTATGTTTTGTGTCCTTTCCTATGATCTATCCAGAGGAAAGTTGCATGTGCACTTGAGAAGAAGGTGTATTCTGGGGCTATTGGATGGAATGTTTTGTATCTATCAAACTATAGGTATAGAACAAATGGGCTTAAGTCCAATGTTTCCTTTCGATTTGCTCTATGTCCTTTCCATTGCTGATAGTGGGGTAATTACATCATATACAATTACTGTATTATCTGTTTCTCCCTTATTTTCTGTTAGTATTTGCTTAGTATATTTTGGTAGTGTTACGAACATATATATTTATGATATATCTGCTTGATGTATTGATATTTTTATTACCATTTTGAATTCAAGTCAATTTTGCCTGATATAAATACAGCTTTTGGTTTGCACTTGCTTGGAATATCTTCTTTTATCCCTTTCTGTGAGTTATGGGTCTGTACATCTGGAATTAGTTACCTGTAGGTAGCATATGAATTTTTTTTTTAATACATCGAGTTACTCTGTGCCTTTGTATGACTGCGTTTAGTCCATGTACATTCAGGGTGATTATCTTTTGTCTTCTGGGTAGTTTATATCTCTTTTTTTTCTTTTGTCATATGCCTCTGTAAATTGATGGTTTTTTATGGTGGTATGCTCAATATCCTCTTTCTGTGTTTTAGGGATCTACTATAAAGTTTTCCTTTGTGGTTACCATGAGGTTTACATGAAATACCTCATGGATAAAACAGTCCTTTTTCTTCTGGTGGTAGTTTCATTTGTTGATGAAGATTCTATCCATTTACTCCTCAACTATATAATATCTTTATATACACATGTGTGCATATATATATGTTTAAAGATTTTATTTGAGAGAGAGAACATGAGCAGGGGGAGGGGCAGAGGAAGAAGCAACTTCTCGCTGAGCAGGGAGCCTGACATGGGGCTTGATCCTAAGACCCTTGGATCATGACCTGAGCGGAAAGCAGACACTTAACGGACTGAGCCACCCATGCACCCCTCCACTTTGTTTTTGATGTTGCAAATTATCTCTTAATTCTGTAACTTACTACCAAAATTTAATATTTTAATGCTCTTTTAACCTTTCTCATGTGATTGTTTAACACACTCTTCTAAAATAGAGTTACAGTTTTCTAATTGTAATTTTTGTCACCTTACTCAGAATTTTGTGTAATTTAGACTTTTTATTTTAGCTTGAAGAGCTCCTTTCAACATTTCTTGTAGGGAAAGTCCAGTGGTGCTGAACATTGTTTTTTATTTCAACTAGGAAAGCCTTTTTTTCTTTTTCATACATACAACTTCGCTGGATAGAATATTCTTTATTTTTGTGCATGGTATAAAAAAGTGATCCAGTTTTTCCAGCACCATTTACTGAAGAAACTACCTTCCCCCCAATATGTATTCTTGCCTCCTTTGTCTTATTTGACCCTGTAAACATGGGTTTATTTCTGGGCTCTCTATTCCATTCCATTGATCTATGTGTCCATTTTTATGCCAGGATCACACAGTTGTGATTATTACAGATTTGTAGTATAGTTTGAAAACCGGGGCCATGAGCTATCCAGCTTTGTTCTTTTTTCTCAAGATTGCTTTGGCCCTTCTGACTCTCTTCTGGTTCCCTCCAACTTTTACAATTATTTGTTCTAGTTCTATGAAAAATGGTATTGATATTTTGATAGAGTTTGCATTGAATTTGAAGATACTTTTGGGAAGTATGGACATCTTAACAATATTCTTCCAACTCACGAGAATGGAGTATTTTCTACTTATTTGTATTGTCTTCAGTTTTTCATCAACATGTTATAACTTTCAGACTATAGGTTTTGTAGCTCCTTGTTTAAATTTACTCCTAGGTATTTTATTCTTTTTGGTGCAACTATGAATCAAATTTTCTTCACTTCCCTTTCTGCTAGTTTGTATAAAAACACAACATGATGCCCTCTTGTTCCATCTGTGTTGTTACAAACAGCAAGATTTCAATCTTTTTTATGGCTGAGTAATATTCCTTTGTAGGAATAAATAATATATATTATAACCATTGTAGGAAATAAAAGTATAGGGAATAATGTATATTAACATATTAATATATTAAATATTATATCAGGTTTGTATATGATTAAGATATAGCTATAGATTATATATGTATTAATTTAATATTGTTTATATGAAATTATTTAATGATTAAGATATAACTATAGGGGCACCTGGGTGGCTCAGTGGGTTAAATCCTCTGCCTTCGGCTCAGGTCATGATCTCAGGGTCCTGGGATCGAGGCCCATATCGGGCTCTCTGCTCAGCGGGGAGCCTGCTTCCCCCTCTCTCTCTGCCTGCCTCTCTGCCAAATAAATAATCTTAAAAAAAGATATAACTATAGAATATATATTTCATATATGTAATAATTTAATAAATATGTGTGTGTATATATATATATAAAACTCACATCTTCTTTACACATTTATCAATAGATATTTGGGCTGCTTCCATATCTTGGCTATTATACATAATGCTGCTGTTAACATAGGGGGGGCATGTATTTCTTTGAATTACTGTTCTTGTATTTGGGTAAATAGGGCAGTAGGACACTTACTGGATTGTAGGCTAGTTCTAATTTTTTGAGGACTCCCCATACTGTTTTCCATAGTGGCTGTACCAGTTTGCATCCCCACCACCAGTGCACAAAGGTTCCCTTTTCTCCATATTCTTACAATGACATGAGTGGACCTAGAAAGTAAAATGCTAGGCAAAATAAGTCAGGCAGAGAAAGACAAATACCAAGAGTGAAATAATATGTGTAATTTAAGAAACAAAATGAACAAGCAAAGGGGAAAACTAAGAGAAAGGCAAAGCAAGAAACACGTTCTTCCTTATCTAGAACAAATTGATGGTTTCCAGAGGAAGGTGGGAAGCAGGGGTTAATAGTTGATAGTGAATAAGCAGGGCACTTGTCATGATGAGCACCGGGTATTGTATGGAAGTATTGAATCACTATATCATACACCTGAAGCTAATATTATACTGTATGTTAACTACTGGAATTAAAAACACACCACAGACTTCTGTAATTTTGTGTCCTGCAATATTACAGAATTCACTTCAGTATCATGTCATTTGCAAATACCGAAGATTTTACTTCTTCCTTACCAATTTTAATAGTTTTTGTTCTCTGATTGCTGTGGCTAGGGCTTCCGTCCAATACTATGTTGAATAAAAATGGTGAGAGTGGATGTCCTTGTATTGTTCCTGATCTTCCTGGAGCAGATTGTCATATCTGGTATTGATTATATGTTCCCTCTGTCTTCACTCTTGTGAGGGTTTTAACCAGATGACGTATTTTGGTAAATGCTTTTTCTGCATCTATTAAGAGAATCGTGATTTTTATCCATTTTGCCAATTTGGTATATCACTTTGATTTGTGAATATTGAACCACCCTTGCATACTTGAGTTAAATCCCTCTTAACGGTTGTGGGCTGATCCTTTTAATGTATTCTTCCACTTCATTTACTGAAATCAAGGATGTTTGAATCTATGTTCATCAGAATATTAACCTATATGAGGCACCTGGGTGGCTCAGTTGGTTCAGTGTCTGCTGCTTGATTTTTGGCTCAGGTCATGATCTTAGGGTCATGAGATTAGCCCCATAGTGTGGTTGATGCCCAAACAGGAGTCTGCTTGAGATTCTCATGCACACTGTATCTTCCTACAAACCAAATAAATCAATCTTAAGGGGGGAAAAAAAAGACTATTGACCTGAAAACTGTTTTTTCCCTTGTTATGTTTTGGTTGTATAGTAGGTTAGTTATGGCCTCATAGAATGAACTTGGAAGCACTCCCCGCTCTCTGTTGCAATAGTTTGAGAAGCATAGGCTTTAACTCTTCTTTAAACGTTTCATAGAATTCACCAGTGAAGCCATCTGGTCGTGAACTTTTGTTTGCCTGGATTTTTTGTTTACTATTTCTCCTTGATTCGTTATTGGAAGATTTATGTTTCTAAGAATATATGCATTTATTTTAGGTTGTTCAGCCTGTTGGCATATTGTTTCATAATCTCATAATGCTTTGTATTTCTGTGGTGTCAGTGGGCCTATATCCTCTTTTATTTCTGATTTTGGGTCCTATCTGTCTGTCTCTCTCGATGATCTGGCTAAAGGCTTGTTTCCCTTTTCCAAAGCCAGTACTTAATTTTATTGACCTTTACAATTTTTTTTTTGGTATCCTTCATTTTTCTACACTGTGATCTTTATTATTGTGTTCCTTCCAACACTGGGCTATGTTTGTTCTTTTTAGTACCTTTAGGTATAAGTTTAGATTGCACTTCTTGTTTCTCGAGGTTGGCCTATATCAATGGAAACTTTTCTCTTAGGATTGCTTTTGATGCATCCTAAAGACTAGAACCATAGTTTGTTTTCATTTTCTCCTGTACTTTTTGACTTATTCTTTGGTTGTTGAAGAGCGTATTGCGTTTAGCCTCCATATTTGTGTGTGTTTGCAGTTTTGTAAATTCTAGTTGCATAAGTTTTACCACTGTGTTGAGTAAGATGCTTGTTATTTCAATTTTAAGCATTTTAGGCCTAACTTGTTTTCTATCCTGGAAAATGTGCCCGTGCATTTGAAAAAAATGTGTGTCATTCAGAGCCACTAATTCTTTCTGTCTGGATGATCTGTTTAGGAGGGGTGAAGTCCCCTATTGTCAATTTCTTTCAGTCTTTTGATACTTTGTAAATATCTATGCATCCAAATATATAATCATTATATCCTCTTGTTGGCTTGATCCCTTTAGCGTTAGGTAGTGTCCTTTGTTTCTTATGATAGTCTATTTCAGACAAAATAGACACTAAAAGAAAGATTGCTACCCCAGCTTTTCTTCCTGTCACTGACATGGAACTTCTTTTTACCCCTTCACTTTGTGTCTTTGGGTCTGAAGAGAGACTCTTGTACACAACATGTAGATTGGTCTTTATCCATCCAGTCACCCTATGTCTTTTCATTAGAACATTATGCCCTTTGCATTTAAGTAATTAGTAATAGGTTTCATAATTCCTTTTTTCCCTTGGAGTTTCATGACTATTGTTTTGTGATTACCATGCGTTTCATCTACAACATGCTATGTGTATAAGTCTATAGTAAATTTTTTAATTTCAAACACATTACAACACTGATTACTGTATCCCTCATTACTCGCACATAGATATTTTGCATGTTTTGTGTATCTTTTGTAGATATGATTTTGTCTTTTAAAGTTCCTACTTGCTTTACTCTGCTCTTACCACTGTAGTTTTTTTCCTTTACTACTTTTCTTCTAGTTATAATCATTTTGTTCTGCTTGAAGTTTTTAATAAGGTCAGTTTAGTGCTGATGAACTTTTGATCTTGGAAACTATCTCGCCTATTTACCTTACTCTGAAGTTTTGTTCCGAGCATATTCCTCTGACTCATTTTGTCTGCTTGCTGCATTTGTTTCTATGTGTTAGGTTGGACAGCTATGTCTCTTGGTCTTGAAAGTGGTGGCCTTATGTAGGAGGTATCCTATTGGTCCAGAAGCACGACCCCTGCTGGTCCTCAGTACCAAGTGCTCCATCCTATCCCGTGAGCGCTGTATACACCCTCGTGTTGTCAACAGACATGCTGATGGACAAGGTTGGCCCCGTCGTCTTGATTCAAGACTCCCTTTGGTGTGGTACCAGTGCCGCTGAGCCTAGCAGTCACCTTCTAGGAACACTGATCCCAAATGAGGCTGCCTACTGTGTATGGTGGGGCTTGAGCCACTTTCGAGAGGAATGAGCTGTGGTGGGCGTAGATAGACATGAAAGCACAAGTTTTCCTCACATCTTTCAAAGTTCCATTCCTTGAGAAATCACTGTAAGTCACCCCTGCCCCCCACTTGCCTTTAAAATTTTCATCATTGATCTTTGCCAGTTTCATTATAGTTTGTCTTGGTAAAGTTCTTTTTGCACTGAATTAATACAGTATTTTATTACCTTTGTGAAATTGTCCAGTTCTTATCCCAAGTTTGGGAAGTTCTGAGCCAATATTCCTTTATTTGACAGTGAGAGATCACAATGGGGGGAGCAGCAGGGAACCTGATGGGGGAACTGGATCCCAGGACCCTGGGATCATGACTTGAGCCCAAGGCAGGTCCTTCACTGAGCCACCCAGGCATGCCCTAATAGTCCCTTATTTTATATCAGTTTTTTCTAATGGAGTTTGGTAAATATTTAGTTTCTTCACTTTTGAAAAATCGGAGTTTTTCTCTTCTTCCACCTGAATCATTTCTACATTACTATGCTCCAGATTATGTATTCTCTCTTCCATGTGATCTGCTCTGTTTTCAGTGGTTTATAATGCATTCTTCATATCTTTTGAGTTCTTCAGATCCAGAACTTTAGTCATGCGTTCGTTGAATTGGCTTCCTGAATTTTCTTTGAGTTTGTTCCTAAGAGCTATTTTGAAATCTTTACAAGTCAGATCACAGTGTTCCATGTCTCTGAGGTTGGCCGTAGAGAATCCATTCTCTTTCTGTGGTACCATGTTGCCATGCTTCTTCACAGCATTCGATGAGCTATATCACTGTTGTTATATCTGAAGTAGCAAACTTCGGTTTTCAGAGATGAGACTTTATTTACTTAGAATTCTACAGCTGACCCTAAACTAAAGCCAGGGCTTGGGGTGCTAACCTCCTGTACATTCAAAAATTCATGTATAGGGCGCCTGGTGGCTCAGTGGGTTAAAGCCTCTGCCTTCGGCTCAGGTCATGATCTCAGGGTCCTGGGATCGAGGCCGACATCGGGCTCCCTGCTCAGCAGGGAGCCTGCTTCCCCCTCTCTCTGTCTGCTTGCCTCTGCCTCCTTGTGATCTCTCTCCCTCTGTGAAATAAATAAAATCTTTAAAAAAAAAATTCATGTATAACATTAGGGTCTGCTTAAATACTTAGTCTACTGTTGACAGGAAGCCTTGAAAACTACTTAGTCAATGAAATCATGTATTCTATGCCTTAAATTACTGTACTGCATCAAAAAACCCCACAACAACAAAACATCTACACTTTGGTGAGCACAGAGTTCAAGGGCCAACTGTAATTACCAGCCTATGGGACTGCTAGAATCATTCTCTCGTTTTCCATGAGGTGGCACTGTAGCATAAGTTTTTGGTTTCTCCTACCAAACCTGACTTTCCCCAGTGCCCCCACTCCCTAAGCTGGCATAAAAATCTTTCAGTTAAGATGTCATTAGATCCTTGCTCTGGGCATGGTGTTTGGCTGATACTTTGGAAATAAACAGGCCATGGCAGGCTGAAAGACCAAGGAAGGACAGGGAGAAGATCCAGCCTTAGTGCCCTCTAGAAGTCAAACCACCTGTGTCGTCCCCCACGAAGTACAGACAAGTCCCTCATTCAGGATTTTTGCCTCAAACTCTGTCTAAAGACAACCAACTTCCAGATATCCCCTCCTTCATAGAGATTTATAGATATATTTTTACTTAATCTCCCCACTATAGGTCAGAACTAAAGCTAAATGAATTATGCTCTTGCAGCGGTTGTGTTACAAACAAAAGAAAAATGATATAATAGGCTCAATATTAGAATATTCCTTTAAAAAGATTTTCATTATCAAGTCTATGCCTGAAGAATTTCTTCATACTCTGTATTGTTCGTTAGCGTGGAGTAAAAATAAATATTGAAAATGTTAATTACATATAAAATTTTGTGGACTGCTCCATGATTAAAGTAGTGGTGAAACATTAACTTTTTACCTGTAACAAAGAAAAAGATCAAACGTTTTCCTGCAGAGTCACAACCTAATGGTGGTTCAATAATTCATGTGGTATTGCTACAGGCAAGTGGAATGCTTGTACTGAACCCCTGTCCTGCTGAGAAAACTGACAGTGGAGGATGGAGAGACAGAATTAAAGGCGCACACCATGTTGGTATATTAGTGGCCAAATCACTAATGCTTCCATGATAGAGAGCTGTATTCTGCCTCTTAAACTGACCCTTAGGCAGCTGGGAACTCTACTGGAGAGTTCTTTGCTCTTTGCTGGAATTATTAGCCTTTACACAGACTAGATAAAGCCAGATGGCTTTTCTAAATGGAAGCCATAATATTAGAAATTGATTCTTTTTAAATAAATTTTGCTTAGGCATCAAGCTACAAATACATTCAACTTAATTCTTCCATTGCATGGTGAGTAACTTTATAGTCACCATTTTTTGTGATCTCCAAGAACCGTAGAGTTTATACATAGACTTATGGAAAAGAGATAAAGGTCAATATAAGGTATCTAATTGTCATTATGATGAAACGGTAGCTATTGCCATGTTAATCATTTCTCAGCAACTCAGGTCTGTCTTTAGCATGACAGAGTTCTCTACTACTCACAGGAGTCCCCCAGGATCTTGGCAGTTGGGGTAGGCCGTTCCATGTGAGCTCAAAGCCATCAGCATTCACCCACAGCTGTTCCATATTTCTTCTCACATCCTAACACAGTTCCTGGGACTCACCAGGCCTGTTTAGAGGTGCAGCCTGGAAGGTGGTTGGGGGAGGGAGGTGACACTCCTAGGTACCCTGGACCAAGGGAGAATGGAGCCAGTAGGGAAAGAAAGAAATGCCTCAGTTTTCCATCTATTGAGAGCACAGTTTTGGTGGTCATTTTGTATACTTCTCAGAAATACCACTGGGATGTAGCCATATAGCATGGGCTAAGAAACTCTCTCATACCAAATTTTCTTCCTTTTCCTCATTCCCCTTGTTCATCCAACTCTGTCTGAATTACCTGTGAACAAACTACCCACATTCAACCCCCAAGTAGCAGCCCCACTCACTACTGACAACTTTTCTTTGGAAACAATGATAACATTTGAACTTGGTTATTTATCCTCTTGTCTACATTAAATTCGTTTGACTAATTTGAATTATTATACACACAGTTTCTCACCTTGGTGATAAATATTTTCCAACAGTGCTTCGCCAATTATCTTACTACTACTTTTTAAACCAGTCAGTCCTCTGGGGAAATTTCTCTTCTTTCATTGCTAAACAATGTAAACAATGAAAATTCAAGCATCCGTAGGAAAGAAATGTCTCATAAAAATGACAATAGATACTGGGCTTATGATTGTACAAGTCATATTGAATACATACCATATATGTTCCCCTGAAGAGACCATATCGTTGATCATTTTTTTATTCAAGTTGACAGCATAGAACCTATCCTTCTGTTACTTCTATAGAAATGTTGTGCTTTATGAAAGTATTTAGAAATGAGTATCTGAAACTGGCAGGCCAGGGATACTTCACATTCATCCCGAAACAGGTTTACATCAAACAAAAAATCTCCATCCAACATCCAATTATAATTAAAAAGCAATTAAAATATTTACTGAGAAGCACCCACCTCCAATAAAAAGGATTGCTACAAAGCACAAGAAAACCTAACATGTTGCTCTAATTTCCATTTCTCTTCGACAGGGCAGTATTCACACATGTATTAATCCCCTCTAGTTCTAAACCTAACAAAACCCTTACAACGCAGACTATAGCAAGTACTTGGAAGCTTTCCTTGCTCTTCTATTTTTTGGAATAATTTGAGAAGAACAGGTATGAAATCTTTAAATGTTTGGTAGAATTTGCCAGTGAATCCATCTAATGCTGGACTTGTTTGGGAGTTTTTAGATTACCAATTCCATTTTGTTATTAGTATTGAGAAAGAAAAACTTCCAAATTCATTCTAAAAGCCATGAGTACATGGATATCAAAAACAGAAAACAAAGCTACTGGCTATTATCTCTGTTGAGTGTAGATGTAAAAATCCTCTGTAAAATATCAGCAAATTATTTTAACAAGCATCATTCATCACAAACAAAAAGAATTCATTCCAGGGATGGAAGGGTGGCTCAAGATCTGCAAATCCAGCAACAAGAAAAACCACACTAACAGAATCAAATGTAGAAAAAGCATTTCACAAAATTCAACATCCATTCATAGTAAGAACTCTGAGCACTTATCCTTCAGGATCATGAACAAGACAAGGATGATCACTCTTGACACTTTGATTCAACATAGTATTGAATGTGCTAGCTGCCACAATCAGACAAGTAAAATAAGTAAGTGGAGCCTATCTTGGTAAAGAAGTAATACTGTTACTATTTGCAGATGACATGATAATGTACATAGAAAACCCTAAAGGCTCCACAAAAAAAAAGAACCCTAAATTCAGTAAAGTTGCAGAATACAAATATCTCGAAATCAGTAGTGTTTCTTTACACTAATAACAAAGTTACAGAAAGAGAAATTTTATAAAAAGTTTTTCAGTTGCAACAAATACCTAGGAATAAACAACCAAAGGGGCAAAATAACCTATTCTGGAGAACTATAAACACAAACAAATGGAGAGATATCCCATGCTCATGAATTGGGAGAACTAATGTTCATGTTACCCAAAGCAATTTATAGGTTCAGTGCAATCCCTATCAAAATACCAACAGAATTTTTCACAAAACTAGAATAATCCTACATTTGTATGGAACCACAGAAGACCCTGAATAGACCAAACAATTCTAAGACGAATGAAGTTGGAAGTATAACAATTCCAGATTTCAAGATTTACTACGAAACTAGTAATCAAAATGGTATAGCACTGGCTCAAAAATAAACACATAGATCAATAGGAACCCCAGAAGCAAACCCACATTTATATCCTCAGTTAATCTAAAACAAAGGAGGTAAGAATATACAATTGTAAAAAAGATAGCCTCTTCAGTAAATGTTGCTGGGAAAGTGGTTGCCTCCATGCAAAGTAATGAAACTACTGTTTACCACCCTACACAAAAATAAACACAAAATGGATTTATGACCTTAGGTTGCAACGTGAAAGCAGGAAAATCCTAGCAGAGCACATAAGTAATTTTTCTGACACTGACATTTTTTAGACGTCTCCTAAGAGAAACAAAAGCAGACAGAAAAAACTACTAGAATACATCAAAATAAAAAGCTTTTGCACAGCAAAGGAAACAACCTACTGAATGAAATAAGATATTTACAAATGATACATCTGATGAAGGGTCAATATCCAAAATACATAAAGAACTTCTACAAATCAACACCAAAAAAAAAAAAAAAACCACCACAATTGGAATAATGGGCAGAGGACCTGAATAGACATTTCTCCAACGACCTACAGCTGTGTCAATAGACACATGAACAGATGCTCAACATCACTCATCACCAGGTATATGCAATTCAAAACCCCAAAAATGTCATACTTGTCTGAATGTCTACAATCAAGAAAACAAGTGTTGGCAAGGATGTAGAGAAGCAGGAATTCTCTTTCACTACTGGTGAGAATGTACATTGGTTCAGCCACTGTGGAGAAGAGTATGGAGGTTCCTCAAAAAATTAAAAATAGCAGGGCACCAACTGTCAGTGAAGCATCCAGCTCTTGATTTTAGCTGTCGTGATTTCAGGGTCCTGGGATTGAGCCCTGTGCCAGACTCCACACTCAGCGGGGAGTCTGCTTCATGACTCTCTCTCTTCCCCCTCTGCCCCTCCCCTCACTCCCTCAAAAATAAATAAATCTTTAAAAAATTAAAAATAGCAATACTACATAATCCAATATTTCTACTGTTGGGTAGTTACCCAGGAAAAATGAAAGCACAAACTGGAAAAGATTATTGCAGAATTATTTCTAATAGTCAATACATGGAGGTAACCATTGATAAATCAATAAGACAAATATGGTGTGTGTATATATGTAATGGAATATTACACAGCTATAAAATAGGTTGATATTGTGCCATTTGTGGTAACAGGAATTGACTTAGAAGGTATTACGATGAGTGAAATAAGTCTGAGAAAGACAAATACCATAGTAAATGAAATCTTAAAAAATGAGCAAATTGGTGGCTGTCAGAAGTGAAAAGGTTGGGCAAAATGGATAAAGGGGAGAGAGGTACAGTTCTTCAGTAGGGAATGAGTAAGTTATGGGAATAAAAAGCAGAGAATGAGGACTATAGTCAAGGAAAAAGTGATGAACTGGGACAGATGGTAGCTACACTTTTGGTGAACACAGCATAATGTATAAACTTGTCAAATCACTAAATTGTACACCTGAAACTAATAATGTGTTTCCACAATACTCAAAAAAAATGAGATCAACCTTACCTCTGTTAGCATGACTAGTTTGAAAAGAAGAAGTAACAAGTGTGGACAAGGATATGGAGAAAAACAAAGGCCCATACACTATTGGGAGAAAGGTAAATTCATGTAGACACTGTAGAAAACAGTATGGAGGTTCCTCAAAAGATTGAAAAGATATGTAGCCCTATCTTCAGTGAAACATGATTTAGAATAAGCAACATATGGAAGCAACCAAATACCCATTGATAGATGAATGGGTGAAGAAGTTGTGGTGTATGTGTGCACACATTTGTGTGTAATGGAATATTACTCAGCTCTAAAAAAGAATGAGCTCTTGCCCTTTGCAGCAACATGGATGGTCCTGGAAGGTATTAAGCTAGGTAAGTCAGAGAAAGACAAATACCCTATGATTTCACTTCTATGTGCAATCTAAAAAAACAAATGCCCAAACAAGATATATGTAGTCCCAGAAATACAGAGAACAAACCGGTGGTCACTAAAGGGGAAGAGGCGAAGGACAGTATGAGATATAGGCTTCTAGTTATAGGGTGAAATGTCCAGCATAAGGAATATCATCAATGGTATTGTAAGAACACTGGTGACAGATGGTAACCGTATTTGTGGGAAGCATACTATAACTATAGACACATTGAATCACTATCTGAAACTAATGTAACATTGTGTATAAACTATACTTCAATACTTAAGTATTTAAAAAATGCAGACTACACGTCCCTTATTTTCCCAAATACACATAGAACATACTATGTTTCACGGACTGTTTTAAACACTCTACATATATTAACTCGATAAGCCTAATAATAATCCTGAGGGAACTGCATTCATTATTCACTACAAATTATCTGTCATTGACTAATCTCTACATGCTCTAAGAAACGGTTGCCTTACTCTGTCTACTTTCCTATTCAGTCCTTATTGCTAAGTGCACATCTGGCATAGTTTTCAATTTTCATGATTAGGACACTCTCCAACCATTCCACCTATCACGAGTTACTTCTACACCTCTTCCCACTTGGTCATGAAGCACAGAGAAAAGGAAAACAAAACTGATAATATATTCGTGGATCTGCAGGAGAAACTCAAGTGCTGTAATATACGGATAAAATGAATCCACAGAAGTAGAAAAGGACACAGCAGAAAAAAAGACAAAACCAAAACAAAACACTGGAAGGATATTGGCTGAAAAGTTACCAGACTTGATGCAAAATATAAACCTAAAGATCCTAGGAAGAGAACCAACACCAGCCTCAAGGAACATAAAGAAAACCACACCAAGTCACTCTATAATCGCATTCCTGAAAACCAGGTATAAAAAGGAAATTCTATAAGCATCCAAAATTTAAAGATACATTATGTCCAAAGGAACAAATAAAAAATGACAGTAGGCTCATTTTCAGAAGGTAAGCTGTACAACCCAGAAAATAGTATCTTCAAAGTTCAGAAATCAAACATATATCATAGGATTTTATGATCAACATTTATATGAAATGCTTGGAGTAGTATATGGAACATAATAGTCTTTCAATAAATTTGAGCTCTTAGTAAAAATGAACATCGCAGCCTGAGTAGGCGCTATAACTTGTGTGATTAGGACAGTCTTAGGTCTAACAATATTATTGCTAAAATAATTATTGAATAATATCAATATTTACCTTTTATACTACTTTATGTGTAAGTTGGTTGTTGAAGAATAAAATTGCTTCTTGTTGGTTTTCAAATTCCCCAATTCAGACCATTTTCTTGTTTCTCCATCCGTTAGTACCCTAAGGAAAGGAAATGAGCAGAAATTAGAAAGCCTCTTGTGATTTTCCCTAAGAAAATAATATATCCAGTCTAGTTAATTTGGTGGAATTACCAGAATATTACTTTCCCTAATGGTAATATTACTTTTGAAGTCTTTGAGTAGCTGTCTTTTAATTTTTCCTTTCTCTCAGTGTTCTCTGAACTAGTAGCTTCCTTTCTTGTCAATGACAGTTCGAAATTCAGTCAGATAGTCCCTGACTTAGGATGGTTCCACCTAAGAGCTTCCAACTTTATGATGGTGTAAAAGTGATATGCATTCAGTAGACAATGTGCTTGGAATGTGGAATCTACATCTTTCCCTGCAGTAGTGCTTGCGGTATGAGGTCTTGGGGTGGTAGGCAGTGGCAGCAAGATGTAGCCACAGGGTCCCCAGGATGAAGAAGTGAGACCCAGAGACACTTTTGTGATTTTCAGAACAGGATTGAATAAATAGCATTAGATAGTCAACACTTTATAAAATATGGCTTGTGTTAGATGATTTTGCCCAGTGTAGACTAATGCAAGTGTTCAGAGTACATTCAAGGAAGACTATGCTTCACGGTTCTGTAGGTTAGGTGTGTTTAATGCATGTTTGGCTTACCGTATTTTCAACTCACCAGGATCTATCCCCATGTAAATGAAGGAGGAGCTGTAGAGGAAATGCATAAAGATGTAGATTATGAAAATAATCGAAAAGATTCTGTACTTAGACTGCTGACACCATTCCTGAAAAAAAAAAAAAACCTTTACTGTATAGATTTCTGTTTGTAAAACTTTGTAAACACTACTATGGTTATAGTATCTTTTTTTAAGATTTTATTTGTCAGAGAAAGAGAGGGAGCGCTCACAGGAGCAGGGGGAGGGGCCGAGGGAGCAGCAGCCTCCCTGCTGAGCAGGGAGACTGATGTCCGACTCTATCCCAGGACCCTGAGCCACCCAGGCATCCCTGGTTAGCATTCTTAATAGTATTTTTAAAATTTTTATTATGTTCAGTTAGTCACTGCGTAGTACATTAGTTTTTGATACCGTGTTCACTGATTCATTAGTTACATATAACACCCAGCGCTGATCACAACAGAAGTTATCTTATTTTCTTAAGATTTTAATTTGAGAGGGAGACAGAGCACACAAGTGCGTGGAGAGGCAGATGGAGAAACAGACTTCCCACTGAGCAGGGAGCCTGATGTGAGGGCTCCATGCGGGGCTCAATCCCAGGACCCCCAGATCATGACCTGTGCCGAAGGCAGATGCTTAACTGACTGAGCCACCCAGGTGCCCTCAAGTTATATTTCTGATTATATACATCTTCTACCTATAAACACAATTTTCTAAAGCAAGTATTTTGTTTTTAGCCATTTACCATGGTCAAATTAGTGAAGATTATTTTTTAAATTGGCTATCATTTTTAAATACTTTGTTTTTCATTGGTAGTTTAGACAAGGCACTTGGTGTTTTCTGAGTTTCAAATTTAACATTTTATAAGGAGGGATTATGGATCCTTAGAACTCGATCTCTAGCCCTTTGTTTTGGACTTGGGGTGAACAACGTGGCATCAGCAACGACTAGGCTCTTGCTTATCACTAGAACATGAGGCAAAAGCCAGTGAGAGTCAGATGTGGGAAGGAAAAGTGGAAGACAGAACTTAAAGGACTGACTTGGGAAGATCTGGCCAATTAGGAGAACTAGTTTGTCTTTAATGCATTTCACAAAACCAACAATAGGGAGCTTGGGTGGCTCAGTGGGTTAAAGCCTCTGCCTTCTGCTCAGGTCATGATCTCAGGGTCCTGGGATCGAACCCCCGCATCGGGCTCTCTGCTCAGCGGGGAGCCTGCTTCCCCCTCTCCCTCTGCCTACTTGTGATCTCTAAATAAAAAACCAACAACAGATCATCTTGGCATTTGTAAGAAAACCAATTACTTTGAAATTTTAATCAGACACTAATGTCCTGAACCATTTTTAATGTAGATCTTTTTACTTTCCACCCCCTCAAAAAAGGAACCCGCCAATTTTATAGGAAAAATCTGTCAGTGAATTTAACATACCTGAGAATTGACGCAGAGAAGTTTCAAAACTTGTAGCTAGTGTTCATTTGCTTGAAGATAAATGCTATAGATACAATGCAGACTCTGATTAATATAAAGGTTAAAGGGATCTGACCAAAACTTAGGGGGGAAAAACCCCCACCAGAATGGCTTTTCCACTGGTTATATACAAAGAGGATCCCACACTGAGTTGTCAATAATCTAACTTTATTACAGAAATGATGCTTTAGTAAATATTTTACAAAAGATAATTATCCAGGGCACAGACTTCCTTTCTGGGCCTTTTCTTTGAAAGGGACAGATAATGATTTCAGGCTTACCCAATATTACATAAGTAGTACAAAAAATTCCATGTGCCCTTCATCAAAATTCCCTAAATGTTAAAATATTATCACATTTGCTTTCTTTTCTGTCTATATATTCTTCTGAAATGGTTAAGAGCAAAAATGAGGATCTTTCATCACCACCAAATAATTGTCAGAATAGTAACATTGATTCAGTTTCATCACCTAATATATAGGCCTAAATTTTACCAATTATCTCATTTTTTTTTTTTGGTCCTGAATATATTTCAGTCTCACATTCGTGAGTTGCCATCTCTCTTACTAAAAACAAAACAAAACAAACTGTCTTTGGTGTCCTTCGAAACTTTTCAAGAGTAAAGCCAATTATTTTGTGAACTGTCCCTCAATTTGGGTTTGTCTATTTCCTTTTTATTGGATTTTGGTCATTTTTTCTTTAGCAGAAATACAGTTGGCATGGTGTCCTTCTCCATTAATCATTCCAGGAGGTATACGTTGATTTATCTTATTACTGGTGATAATAAGTTTGAACTCTTATTTAAGTGGTTTCTAGCAGGCATTACAATAGAAAAATCACAGATACTTATTGAGATCTGAATTCGTGTAAATATTTCATTTCCCGTAATATTTCCACCTACTAATTGTAGCACCCACTGATAATTTTGCGAGAAACAAATATTGGGGAACTTCTAAGATATATTCTGATGTATCTTAGTCAACTATCTGGCAGCTATCAAGAAAAAAATTGCCTTCTATATCCTTTATGTAACAAATCTAAAGAGAGAACTAAAGTTCTTCAAAATGCTTATAGTATAAAAATTTAACCAAAACAAAGTTAGTCGTTGTTAACCCTGTTTTATAAATTTAACATCAATTTCTTAATATGTATCCTGACTGAAGACTCAAAAGAAAGAGGCGTGTTGGAGGGGTGGCCGGGTCGGGGAGACGGCAAACGGCAGCCGAGAGAGGCACCCTTGCCTCTTTGTAGACAGCAGAGGCACTTTGGGGAGAAAGAAATGCTGCAGTAATGCTGCGATTTTGAACCCTACAGGTCAAGCAGTCCATTAGGAATAGACTGGAGCTCTCATTTCCTAGAGGAGCCTTATCACAGATGCCCTGCCCAGTGAGGTACTATGATGAATCCTAATCTTTAGCTCTGAGAGACAGCAGTTGGCTAGATGTAAAACTGTGTTCAAGTCAGTGTACTGAGGAATCCTGAACTGATTGTCCTTAGTCACTCGATTCCACTCTTTCAACTGCATATAACTCGCAAATCCCTTTTTAGTTCCGACAGTCCTCATAAAGGATGTCCAATAATGCATTTATGCATTTTGTTATTTAAACGCTAAGTGAGATGAGAGAAACAGTTTGGGAATACATAATCAGGGCCACCATTCAGCTACAGCAATTTCCCACAAATTGATGTGATAGGCTAATAAAACCCAGTGAAGATATCATTAGGCACACTCTCAATTTTTTAATTAGAAATACCACGGACTCTGACACTATGAAGTCCATATATTCCAGTTGCTTTACTGGTATTTTACTATTGCTAGGGCTAAGTTATTGAAGTTTTATTTTGGTACCCATGAAGTCCTTGTTCAGAGAGGCTACAGTAAGACCAGCACCATAACCTTCCTCTACTACGCTACATTATGGGCGATTTCACTCTGGATTTTGTGTGTCTCATTAAACAAGAATGCATTGTCGGAATACCTTGTGATGCTGGGTAAGAAAATGACGTTTTGAGGATGTTCGGGGGCATTCCACCATCGTCAGCTGCTGGTCTTTGCATCAGCTCGATCAGTTTCTGAAAAAGAAATGTTTTGATTGAGGAATTGAGTTAAATGTACACCTTTCCTTGTTTAGGAGGAAAAGAGAAGAGGGTGGAACCAGAGTAGAGCATATGGCTGCATGCATGCTGCTGCACGCAAGATTGAGCTAGGTCCTAAAAAAAAAAATCTCAAAGTCGAATTCTGTTGGTGTATGTAGTTCAAGGGTCTGTTTTAATTCTTTTTCAACTAAGTTTTTTCTTCATGAATTGTGAAATACTTCTCAATTGAGTAGGCTTCCATATCCCTGGAAACTCATGAACATTTAAATCAAAACTCTTTCCAGTCAGGTGCCTCAAGTGCATCTGATAGGAAATCAATTTTTCCAGCTTGATGGACAGAAGTACTCAGAATTTGAAAATTTTGATAATTAATTCCAAGTAATTTTATGACATCAATATTATAGGATATGGAAGAATTATAGTTGAAATAGGACTTTTCATAACATCTGATTAAAATATTCGTTTTGGGACTTATTCAGAAAGACTCAAGCTTGTTTAATTAAAATATATAGTATTTTTATTTTTAAATGCATATTAATATATTTTAATACTATTACTAGTACTATTACTAATGTATTTTTACTATTACCAATTTTACTATTTCTTATGGTTACTATAACAGATTTTTTTTTTTAATCCTTGAACTAGGGAGCCCAAAGACAAAACTTAAAATTATATATTGGTTGGCAGTATTGTGACTTATGTATATATGTACAAACATACATACACACAACTCCTCCCCACATGCTAGGACATGAATTGAAATTTCACTAAATCTACTAAATGTTTTGTTTTAAATTGTATTTTTTCCTTAACAATCTACATATTATAAATATTGCCATTATGTGATATTTTTCAAAATAGCTTTCTCATATAATAGCTAACATACATAGAAAAATACAGACTTTAAAAAATATTAAAATTATATATTATCTTAAAATGACCATCATTAATATTCTAGAGTTTTTTCTTCTATCTATAAAATCGTAATCATTTTTTTCCTCTATTTAAATGCGTGGTAGTAGAACTTTCCATACTCATCAACAATCATACTCAAAATACTGCATGGTTAAAATATAAAGTCAGTAACTTGTAATATCTTATAAAACAAACTGAGCATATGTTACCTGAATTTACATGTTATTTACAAATCTGCAGGTCTCTAGTTTTTATATGTGGAACAGAGATTTTTAAGACTGCTTTCACAGTGAACTACTTTAAATCAAAAGCACACTTTTGTGTTGGGTTCCTATGTACCGACTGTCATTCATAAACACTGGTTTTTTATCAATAAACTCAACAATTTATGCATCTTAGGAAATTTAGACTGTCGTCTCAATATTTACTATAGGAGAATAAATATCATTTCATTGTTAATGCAAAATTTCATTCCATACCCTTATACCTCCCTGGGTGTGAGTGTTATTTTTAAGGAGCAAAGAATTATTACTGTGTTAGAGAATGGTAAAAAAAAAAAAATGTAAATAGGTAGTTGCCACATTTAATAATTTCTCTTCTTGAGAATTTTACTTTGTATAAAACTATCTGATAGATGAAAATATTCGAATTTATCTCAAGGGTCAAGTTGATAGCAAAGGGGATTCATTTGGATACTCTGTGTTCCACAGAGATTGTTGAGATGAGAACAGTAATTGACACCGAGGTCTCTAACGTAGGGTGACGGCTAGTGCTGTCCACTGCAGACAGCACGGCCTCCGCTACCACCATTCCAAGTAATCCAAGCAAGGCGCCCGCAGAGGATCCTGCCTGACCACAGCGCGTTGCAGCTCGGGCTGCCCAGGGACCCCGCTGCTGTGCACGTGCCGACCACAAGAGCATGACCCTCGGTCGTCTCCATCCCCTCTAGTCCTTCCCCACGGAACCTCTGCTTTTTTGCAGGGCTGTTACGGCACTGCACTCAATTTCCTGGTTCTGCACTCAATTTCCTGGCTCCCGGGCAATGAAACCTTTAAGTGCATCCATTGTTTCAAGATTATATAAACTTGTGTGTTTCCCCAAACCATGAATGACCTGAAGAATTATTCCCTTTAAGAAGTGATTTCTTTTCCTCAGCTAGAAAGAAACGTTGCGTGGTCTGCAATTGTATTTTTCTCGTACAGTAAATCTTCGTCAGCACAAGCTTGTTGACTGGGTAGCAAAACAAAAGGGCACTGAGGTGAAAGGCAAATGCATTGCGTTACTGACTCAGATTTTTCAAGAATCAGTAAAATACTCATTTTCACTTAACGTTCCATGTGATTTACACTTTCAAAACAGTTTACATGTGTGAACTTATGTAATCTTCATAATATGTTTGGAACTTAGAGAAGCATTTCTATCAACTGTTTTATAATTATTAGGGGCTGGGTTTTACACTGGGCCGTGTTGAAATTGGGACTGTAATACCGTCAAACTAAGTTACTTATGACTTGTGACAAGAAAGGACAGTGAATCAAGTTTCGGGGCTATTTAAACTATAGATTATAAAGTTTCCTGTTGAAGACACAATTCAAGTAATGTTCTATTACTTGTGGCTCTCACTGCAAAAGAGTAAATCACATCTTAACTAATAGCTTCTATGATGTTTTAAGAAAGAAATTAAAAGTTCATATGGATAAAATGTCTGTTATCCAAACCAAATAACCATTGTAACTGATATTTTATGCTGATCTGGAATACACTATATAATACCTCTGAGAACCTTCTATATAATAATCCTGTTATTTTAATTATTCGAACAATTTCCACTTCTCCTACTGGAGCTTTTACAATTGAGAACATTTTTAGAGGAAAATAAGGGTCCTATTCTTGAATTTAAAATTCTTAATTCTGGGCGCCTGGGTGGCTCAGTGGGTTAAAGCCGCTGCCTTCGGCTCAGGTCATGATCCCAGGGTCCTGGGATCGAGGCCCACATCAGGCTCTCTGCTCGGCAGAGAGCCTGCTTCCTCCTCTCTCCTCTCTCTCTGCCTGCCTCTCTGCCTACTTGTGATCTCTCTCTCTGTGTCAAATGAATAAAAAAAAAAAATTAAAAAAAAAAATAAAATTCTTAATTCTGACAGTGGAAATGTGTCAATTGGAGCACAATTTTAAATGTTAGATATAAGCATATTATAATTATGAGCACAATGAGGAATGATTGAGGTTAGGTTTTGGAGTTAAATCTGGGTTGTCCTTGATTATATGTACACTGAGCTTGGGTCTGGGTGCCTGGGAAAGTTTTAGTAAATATTACTTCCATCTGTCTTCCACTGCCCTAATTATAATATCCTTCTTGGAAAACCCAAACAAATGCATGAACCCTGAGTCAGTTATGAAATACCAGGTATGAAATGCATGGGCCTGGCCCACTGGCTGGAGCTGGTGACCTTCAACTGTGGTCCCATGACTGCAGTGGAGGTCGCACACATCTAGCCCTGCAGCAGTACCTTCCCTTTCAGTTTTTGAAAATATTTGCAAACTAATCAATTGCTCATTTTGAGAATGGTGGCAATTTTTCCTTTAAAAGTACTACGCATTTTATGGATTCCTAAGGACACGAGACGAAAGTTAGTGCAAGATCAATTCTCTTTCTCCTCTGTATTTCCATGTTAACTCTAGTAGCTATTGTACTCACATTTTCAGGCACTAGGGTACAGGTTACACTGATGAACAACCGGTGATTGATTGAGTAGGCTTATCAATCAACTCTTCTTCAGTGTTTAGCTTGGATTCTAAAAGAATTAAGATCCTGGTCTACCCAGGATTTTAGTTCATTATCTCTGTAAGGTGATGAGATCACCTTCATCGTGAAGTTTGTTCATTTTATATCTGGACTTTTAGTTTTCAAAAACATGCCTTAAAAAAATAAAACTGTCCATTTGGACTCTGTTGAGAGTTCAGTAAACACTGCAGGTTCCTGTACTGCAGCTACTATTTGTCTAAGATATTTCCCTGCAGGGCCCGTGAGTTCCTTGTACCCAAGACCTTGCCTTATTTTTCTTTGCACTTTCCACCTGCACACACCAGGTGGCCTAGCATAGGTACAGAATAAAGCTTTGTTGAATGCGACAGGCTGGGTCCAAACACAGAAGTACACCATCTTGGACTAATTGGTCCTAAGTACAAGATCCAAATTATAAACAATAAAACTCAAAGTGTATAAAGCCCTAATAAATCTGACCTTCTTTGTTTTCACTTTGAGGACCTTTTCATCATTCTAATACACACAAAAGAAACACAGATGGGATGCCAAATACTTTCAAAAAATAATTAACTTTTTGCTGAAATGTCTTGAATATAGGAACTACCATTCTCTTAACCAAAACAGTACATTCTAAAAACCATACCAGCACATGTCTTTTCCAAAGTATCGTGTGCTGTGCCTGGACTCTCACCTCTTGTCTAAGGCTTCCAAGAGGGTAGTGGGGGAAGGTAGGACAAGTGCACTGCTTTGCCTACCACACACACACACACACACACCTGGATATATTGCTTTTATGTACATACTTTAGTGGGAACTAAATTGAAATGCCTCCTTGAACAGTTTAAAATTGCTCAAGTGATATAAAATTGCCTTTAGTTTGCAAAGAAGCACCATTTAAAAGGGACCCCAGAAAAGTGTTTTAGACTAATCAATTTTACATGCATTCACTCTAAATCTGATTTCACCATTTTTATTAAGAGCTGAAGAGTGACATTAATGGTTTCACCATGTTTTAAATAATTATAGTATGTAAAAATTCAAATATATGAGCCTGATGAGGAGAAGGAACATAGTGTTGTTTATTTCTTTTCTGTTTAATACATTTTACCATAATGTTTAAAATACCTCTCCTACTCTATGCACACTATTTACAAAATTTTTAGAATGTTAGAAAGCAAAGGTGCAAAACGCATGTACTCTTATTTTGAAGGTTTTTTTTTTTACTAGAAGTGTGTTCTCATTAGAATAAATTCTAAAGCGCTTTTGAATTTCACAAAATAGTGAATTCTAATAACTGTGTAAGAAAGAGAACATATGAATTGCCTTACATTTACACTTAAAATTCAGTGTTTTTACGTTTGTTATTAGTGTTTCATTACATTCCATTTTTTAAAGTAGTTAACATTAAAGTCCACCCCGAATGAATAATGTTCTTATAAGTTTATTGGACAGACTTTTTGAGGATTCCTTAACAACATACAAAATGTCAGTATAAATGTTTGGTGAAAGATAGGCTTTTAACTAGCCACAGTACTAATTAAAGTGCAGTAAGTTGAACTTTAATTGTGTGGCTTGATTGATTTAATAAGGCTAACAACATCTGCCACTTTGCCTAGACTTAGTCTCCAGACCCTGCGTCTCCAGGCCTTCTTACCCAGCTCGAGGGGCGGTAGGAGAGCCACGTACACTGAAAATGTCAGGGAAGACAGCGTATGTTGGACACAGAACGCAACATCCTAGTGCTTATATCCTTTCGTCTAGTAGTAAAATAAACAGGGAATGTTGCGTCAGTAAAGAGTTTGTGCACGTGATTAAGTGACCCGTGGCTGGCAGCACTAGGGAACCGAGCGGGAGCCCAGGGGATGCCCCCGCTGGTCCGTCTGTTTCAGACGGTCACTCCAGGGACATCCTTAGTCTACCGGCCATAAAATCACCTAATTTCAAAACACTCCGGACTTCAGCAATTCGAACAGGCCTGTTTATACGGCATCCCACTCTCAGATGAGATTAGAGTTGAAGAATGAAGTCACCGTGGCCTCCTCCTTGCCACACCCCTCGCTCTGAATCTGTCCCACTTGACTCTCTTAGATTCTTTTTCGAATCTACGGCTACAGTCAAATTCTCTGGTTTGCTTTCTTCCCCTCTCCTTTTCCTAAGTTCTTTGGAAACGAAAACCACACTTTCTCTGCATCTCTGCATTCACGAGAGTACAGTCTGATGCTGAGAGAGACCACTGTGCTGTCCATTCACTACTGCGGACCCAACGAGTCGCCTCCGCGTTCACCTGATCGCCCTTGTGTGGATCCACACCCCAGCCTTCCAATGCCTTTACTCTCTTATGCTGCAGTTCTTAGTCACAACAAACAAACAAGTCAGCTCTGTGAGGTAAAAAGCCATCCTCCTGTACACCTTTTTCACTGGTTTTGTCCACATGGGACAATGGGCTTAGCCAGTTAAGGGGTGCCTCCTCTTGACCTTCCTCTGAAAGAAGTTCATTAAAAAGTCAATTCAGTAAGAATGCACTTGAGGATGGGTATCAGTAATTTTTAAAAGAGCCACAACCTGATGAGTTTCCATGTTTAAAAAAGCAAAACAAAACAAGTTCAAACATTTTTTTTTCCCAGAGCACCTGGAATAAATAAAGTCTGACATTCAAGTGGGAGCCAAGGAAATGAGAACCCATCCCGGTTTACTCCTACTTCATAAATCCCTTGACATTTAAGAAAACCATTTATTTTAAATCCAAAAGGCAGAATGTAGTCAGAGCCTAACAAAATTTATTCTGAGACTCTCAACTTTGTCAGTGTTGTCTTAAATAAATGTGAGTGGTAATGTTTTGAAAGTTTCAAAGATGTTTAGCTAAAATTATCTGTGGTGAACGGAACCATAATTCTAGGCTTTAATGATAAATTTAAAGATGACAATCATACCGCAGGGAAGATTTTTCGTGTGGAAATTAACACCATGGCTAGTTAACATGTATAAATAGTACCTTATACTACTGGACATTTTTGCTGATATATATTAGGTTATTGAAGACCTTACCTAGAAGTGAACCAATTGCTTATAAACATTTTTTCTGCAAAATGTACTAAGTTTTAAAAATGGGATAAAAGTAGGTTGAACCTTAAAATACAGAATACCTAAAAATACTTAAGTGCAAATTTATAGGAAATCTTGTCCCTTTGTCTAGAATCATATCATAGAGCCTGCGTCACTGTTAGTTTCACTGATATCACATGATAGCACTGATTGTTAATGCTCTGGAACTGCATTTGTAGGTGTTTCTACTACCAGATAAAGACAATACCCCCAGAAGAGAACCAACCCCAAACAACAAACATCCTCTCAGAGATGATTTCTCATAAGTCAACATTAGAAGAAAACTTGAATTGTAACAGGTTTTTCCTCAATGTTTATCACATACACATTCTAATAGAGGTGTGTGTGTATGCGTATATATATAAAAGATTGTATGTATGTATGTATTTGAGAGAGAGACTAAGGGGCAGAGGGACAGGCAGACTCCCCAATGAGCAGGGGGCCTGACACTGGGCTCAATCCCAGGACCCTGAGATCACAACCTGAGACAAGTCAGACACTTAACTGCCTGGGCCACCCAGGTGCCCCAAGAGTTGTATATTTTTATTCATATAAATATGCTTTCAAATTAGATACTTGTTCTATTAAAGGCAAAATAGTGACGGTTACTGTTTTCCGTGTTTTAATGTAAAACCACTACATCAGAACAGATAGGCAACCCATTTCCTGTTCATGGGATTAACTTTGAGCTTCACCACTTAGCTTTTAGGGCCTTGCACAGACAAAACACCTGTAGCTGTTTCTACCTCCTGGGCCTCTCCCTGCCATATGTTTCTCACAAGGGGTGGGTGTCTGGGAGGGAGCTGAAGCCTCATCCTGGCTGCAGAGATTCTAAGACTTTTCTGAGGTTCTTGGCCAACGTGGAGACCAAGAAAGAGCCAGAACTCACCTCCTCTCAAGGATACACTGAATTTACAACTACATATAAAAATATTTCCTCTGAATAAAACCCCGAAAGCTGGCAAGGTTCAGTGATGTAGGCAAGAGGGGAACCACATGGAAGTGGGTAGCAGAGGCAGAGACATAGTTTTTCCATAAAACCTACTCTAGCCACCAACCTACAGTCAGGAGGAGCTCAAAACCTGGAGCTTCTTCTCCCACGCTAGGCACCCTACTTTGTAAAAGCTACACCTCAGTGACACACACCCAAAACACCTGGCTTTGAAGACCAGTGAGGCTTGTGGGTCTCTGTGAAAATACACAACAGAAATAGGGTCTGCATTCAGGCACCCACCCCAGGACCCAGCTCAGAAGCAGCTCCTTGCAAAGTGCCCAGACTTTATGTGAAAGTGACTCGCTTGCTAATTTTAAAGCATTTGTCTGTGGGGCAGGGACCTGCTGGGATACTCCCTGGGGACAGGCTGGTGGACCCCTCTTGCTGCTCATAAAGATGCTCACAAAATTCAGGAGAAGAATGGGTAAACACAGTGAGAACTTCAACAAATATAAAATACAAGAAAGTACCAAACAGAAGTCATTATTGCTGAATAATGCGATAAGTGGACTGAAAAATATGTTAGGAGAATTTATGAGCAAACCAGATGAAGCAAAAGAATCAGTGACCTGCAACACAGGACACTGGAAATCACCCAATCCAAGCAGCAAAAGGAAGAATGAAAAAATGAAGCAAAAAAATAAAGATAACTTGAGACATAGGGACAACATTAAACACAAGAACATTTGTGTTGTAAGAGTCTCAGAGAAGAGAGAAAAGGGCAGAAAATGTTTTTTTCAGTTTTCTGAAACTGATTCAGGAAGTTCAGAGTTCTACATAAGGTGAATCCAAAGAGACCCACACCAAGACACATTATGATGAAAATGTCAAAAGTTAAAGAATCTTAAAATCAGCATGAGAATAGTCACTGGTTATGTACAAGGCAACCCCCACAAGAACACCAGAAGATTTTTCAGCAGAAACTTTACAGAAGGGAGAGTCACAATATATTCAAAGTGCTGAAAGGGAAAATCTTCCAAGTAAGAATACTCTATTGGGTCTAGTTATCATTCCAAATGGAAGAAGAGACAGTTTTACTGGTAGGCCAAAACTAAAGAAATTCATAACCAATAACCAGCACTATAGGAAATGTGAAAGGAACTTTTTTTAAGGTAAAAAGAAAGGACATTAATCAGTGACAATAAATCATGAAAGTCAAAGTCTCAGTACAAATGGTAAATATATAGCAAAAATTGTGGATTAATCACTTATAAAGCCGGTAGGAAGTCTAAAAGACAAAGGTAATACAAATAATTACAGTAAGTTAAGAAACGTAAAAAGATGTAAAATGTGGCATCAAAAACATGCAATGAGGGATGAGGCAGAGTAAACTTATAGTGCATTAGAATGCAATTAAGCCTAAGTCATTATTTAATTAAATTAGACTTAAATATATAAGTTTCTATATAGAAGCGTCACATACTCAGCAAGCAAAAATCCCATACACCCTATAGTAGGTATATAAAGATGAGGAATTAATCTAAACATACCATTGGAGAAAAAAGACCTGTCTATATATGCTGCCGCCAGGATACTTATCTCAGAGGTAAGGAAAAGCAGATTGATAGTGAAGAGTTGAAAAAAGACATTCCATGCAAATATTCACCAAAAGCAAGCTGGGGTAGCTAACTATACATATATCAGACAAAAATATACTTTAAAATAAAGACTCCAATAAGAGACGAAAGTATCACATAATAACAAATGGCTCGATTAACAAGTTGATGTAACACTTTTTTTTTTAGGATTTATTTACTTATTTGAGAGAGAGAGGGGAGAAACAGAACTCCCTGGCTGAGCAGGGAGCCCAATATGGAGCTCAATCCCAGGACCCTGGGATCATGACCTGAGCTGAAGGCAGAGGTTTAACCCATGGAGCCACCCAGGCGCCCCTCAGATGGACTTAATAGACATGTACTGAACATACTAACCCAAAGCAGCACAAGGCACATTCTTCTCAAACACACATAAAACCTTCTAGAGAACAGATTATGTATCAGGTCACAAAACAAGTCTCAGTAAATTTAAATCATGTCAAGCATCTTTTCTGATGACAGTGGTATGAAACTGGAAGTCAATTATAAGAACACAGAAAATTCATAAATATTTGGAGATTAAGCAGTATGCTACTGAACAACCAATGGGTTAAAAAAATACCTAGAGGCAAATGAAAACAGAAATAGAACTGCTTTTGCTGCATCTCATAAGTTTTGTTATAAGAAGTAGTACATAGCAATCTATGCCTATCTCATGGAACAAGAAAAATCTCAACCTAACTTTATCAAAAAACTAGTAAAAAAAAAAAAGTGATAAAGGAAGCCCAGAGTTAGAAGGAAGAAAATACAGAGATGAAACTATAAAGTTATATAGAGACTAAAAGGACAATAGAAAACATCAGTAAGACTAAGAGCTGGTTTTTGGAGATGAAACAAAACTGATGAGTCTNAGTACATAGCAATCTATGCCTATCTCATGGAACAAGAAAAATCTCAACCTAACTTTATCAAAAAACTAGTAAAAAAAAAAAAAGCGATAAAGGAAGCCCAGAGTTAGAAGGAAGAAAATACAGAGATGAAACTATAAAGTTATATAGAGACTAAAAGGACAATAGAAAACATCAGTAAGACTAAGAGCTGGTTTTTGGAGATGAAACAAAACTGATGAATCTTTAACCTCAACAAAGGAGGGGTCAAAAACAATGAGGAAAAGGAAATATTACACCTGCTCTCAGGAACAATACTCCAACAAATTGGGCAAACNGGGCCTCGATCCCAGGACCCTGGGATCATGACCTGAGCCGAAGGCAGAGGCTTTAACCCACTGAGCCACCCAGGCGCCCAAAACTGATGAATCTTTAACCTCAACAAAGGAGGGGTCAAAAACAATGAGGAAAAGGAAATATTACACCTGCTCTCAGGAACAATACTCCAACAAATTGGGCAAACTAGAAAACAATGGATAAATTCCTAGAAAGATAAAATCTACCAAGAGTAAATCAGGAAGAAATATAAAATTTGAACTTATAATAACAGGTAAGGTGGTTGAATCAATATCCAAATCTTTCCCCAAAATCAAGACCAGGACCAGGCACCTTCCCTGGAGAATTCTACCAAATATTTGAAAAGGAATTATTAACTGTTTTTCTCAAATATTCCAAATATGAATAAGAGAATGCTTTCCAACTAATTTTATGGGACCAGAATTACCCTGATACCAAAATTAGACAAGAATGCCACAAAACAAAATAGGCTAATATCCCTAATGAACATAGATAGAAAAATCCTCAACAAAATGTTAGCAATTCAACGACACATTCAACAATCATGCACCATGACCGAGTGGGAGTTATTGTGGGGTATAAAGGAAGGTTCTATCTTCACAAATTAATGTAACAACACATTTACAAAATGGATAACAAGTTTATGACCATCTCAGTAAATGAAGAAAAAACATTTGACAAAATTTAACATCCATGTGTTATAAAAACTCCCCAGAAAGCAGGTGAGAATTAACCTGAACCTACTATAATCCAGCTATAACAAGCCCATCCCCAACTTCACACTCAATGGTAAAAAAACTGAAAGCTGTCTTATTTAGCAAAACATGGACAGAAAATTAAAATATTTTTGGTCAAGTTGAAAAAAGTAGCTGAAATCTCTTCCTCTAAGATCAGGAACTAGACAAGGGTGCCCATGCCAATCACTTTCATTCAAAAGTGTACTGGAAATCCTAGCCACAGTCCTCTGATGAGAAAAAGAAATAGAATGTTGCAAAACTGGTAAAGAAGAAGTAAAACTATCACTATATGCAGGGGACATTTTATACACAGAAACCTCTAAAGACTCTACCAAAAAAACTTGTTAAAACTAGTAAGTGAATTCAGTAAAGTTGCAAGATACGAAAGCAATAAACAGAAACCTGTTGTATTTCATACATAAAGAATCAGAAAAATAATTTCTTTAATCCCATTTATATTAGAATTACAAAGAATAAAATATTTAAAAATGACTTAACCAGGGAGATAAATGACCTGTACGGTGAAAATTGTAACACAGTGAGAAAAGAAACTGAAGATGATGCTAATAAATGGAAAGATACTCATGTTTATGAATTGGAAGAATATTGTTAAAATGTCCATACTGTCCAAAACAATCTATAGGTTCTATGTGATCCCTATCAAAATCCCAAAGACATTTTTCACAGAAATAGAACAATCCTAAAATTTATGTGAAACCACAAATGATGGCCTTAATGATTGCACTGGTCATAATGAGCACAGAGTGATGGATGGGACTGTTGAATCACTACATTGCACACCTGAAACTAATACAACACTGGCGGTTAACTGGAGTTTAAATAAAAACTTAAAAAAATTCCCAAGAACCAAAGCAATCTTAAGAAGGACAAAGCTGGAGGCATCATGCTCCCTGATTTAAAACTGTACTATAAAGCTATAATAATCAAGAGTATGGTATTGGAATAAAAAAAGACACACAGATCAAAGGAACAGAACAGAAAGCCCAGAAGGAAAGCCACACATATAGGGTTAATGAATTGATGACAGGGGAGCCAAGAACACGCCATGAAGAAAACACAATCTCTTCAATCCCACTATCTTATACCATATACAAAGACTGAATACAGATTAAAGACTTGAATGCAAGACCTGAAGCCATAAAACTCCTAGCAAAAAACATAGGCAATTAGATCCATGGTATCAGTCTTAAAAATGATTTTTTGAATTTGACAGAAAAACAAAGGCAGCTAAATGAAAAATTAAGATTACATCAAACTAAAAAAAACTCTGTACAGTAAACCACCAACAGCATTAAAGACAACCTCCTGAATGGGAGAACATACTTGTAAATCATATATCTGATAAGGTATTAATACACAAAGTGTGTAAAGAACTCATACAAGTCAATAGCAAAGAAACCAACCTACTGATTAAAAATTGGGCCGTTTCAGAATAGACATTTTTCCATAAAAAACCTGCAGATGGAAAATAGACACAGGAAAAGGTACTCAACATTACACATCATCAAGAAACTTGAAATCAAAACCACAATGAGATTTCACTTCACACTTGAAAGGATGGCCAGAATCAAAAAGACCAGAAATAACAAGTGTCGGTAAGAATGTGGAGACAAGGGAACACTTTTGCCCTCTTGTTGGAAGGTAAATTGGTGCAGCCACCGTGCAAAACAGTGTGGCGTTTCCTCACCAAGTTTAAGACAGAACTAGTATATGATACAGCAACTGCATTCTGGGTATTATTTGCAGACAACTAAAACAGTAACCCAAAAACATACACGCACTCCTATGTTCACTGTGGCATTATTTACAATATTCAAGATATAGACACAACCTACGTGTCCTTTGATAAAGGAATAAAGAAAATGTGCTATACATACAATAGAATATTATTCACCCACTAAAAATTAAATATTGCCATTTGAGACAACAGGAGTGGACATTAAGTGTATTATCTTAAGTGAAATAAGTCAGACAGAAAAACAAATAGCATGTGATTCAGTCACATGTGGAATCTAAAATAAAGAACACACACAAAAATCCCCACAAGCTCATAGATACAAAGAACAGATTTTGGTTGCCAAAGATGTAGGTAGGGAGCGGGTAAGATACGGGAAGTCAAATGGTACAAACTTCCACTTATAAAATAAATAAGCCAAAGGGGTGTAGCATACAGCATGACGGCTCCAATTAATATTCTATAATTGAAAGTAGGTCTTGATAGTTGTCATCACAAGAAATATTCTGTAACTACGGGGACAGATGTGCCACTTATGGTTACTGTTTTTCTATATATACAGATATCAAATCATTATGTTTTCCTGAAATGAATGAGATCAGTTGTGCCTCAATTTAAAATAATTTTCCAAAACAAGTCTAAAACTAGAATAAATATGCATACATTTTCTACCCTGAAAATTATTTTGAAAATAGGTTTTCTTAATAGAGAAGTTCAGAGGAAATAAATCATTATGTCTAGACGGGTACACAGACATATACCTCTTGTATTAAAGAGAAGGTATCTATCTGCGCAAGGGGTACCAAGAGTTAAGTAAGATGAGTAAGTGCTAGAGACGTAATTTATAGTCATACAACTGCTTAACACCAATAGATTGTGTTGCAAGTTGCTACATGGCTGTATCTTAAGTGCTTTAGTCACACACAAAAAGAAAATCCTAACTATGTGAAGCAACAGGTAAGTTAATTACCTTGTGGTATTTCACTATGTATGTATTTAAAAGCACCTTATAAAGTACCTCTTAAACATATACAATTTTTACTTGCTCCTTATACTTCAGTAAAGTAGGCAAAAGTGGCAAATGTATGATTAAATAAAAAAATTGAAATATTTTATTGTATATATATCATAAATACCTGACAAATTTACCCTTGTATTAAACAGTTTTTAAAGTGTTCAGGGCCGCCTAGGTGGCTCAGTTAAGTGTCTGCCTTCAGCTCCGGGCATGATCCCGGGGTCCTGGGATCGAGCCCCGATTAGGGCTCCCTGATCAGAGGAAAGTATGCTTCACCTTCTCCCTCTACCGACCCCTCACTTGTGCATGTGCATGTACTCTCTCAAATAAATTCTTTAAAAAATTAAAAAAAATAAAAGTGTTTAATGTTAATAAACAAACCAGTCAAAATTTCTGAAGGGAGAGTGGTGGGGTAGAGAGCAAGGCTGGGGAGGAGCACGGACGGGGAGCAGGGAGGGAACGTGCAGGCGCACTCTCAGCAGCAGGGCTCACTCGTACGGCTGTATCCCTGTCTGAGTGTCCGTTAAGTGTCAGCCAGTTAGGAAGCATCTTGGTCCCTTTACACATGTGGCTTCATCCCCCAGTCTCTGCATGTTTTTTGTTTTGTTTTGTTTTGTTTTTTACCTGTGTTAACCTATTTCTTGTGGTTTCCCATAACTGTCATTAATGGGCGTGAATATTGATCACCTTGAGATTTATAAGAAAACCAAAATCAAATCTACTATGAAGTCACAACCAATTTTTAGGTGCATAAAATCACATTAATCGTTTTATTTGATGATAAAATGTAAAGGCATAAGAAAGAAGGGTTGCCTCTAAACATCACTGGACAGCCTTCCAGAAAAGATAGTCGTCACACTCTCTATCTGGGGGCTGAAGACCATGGCACCACTTGAAATTGACAGGAGGTCAAATTTGATTTCATGGCTGTCTTAAAAATATTCTGTTTTAATAAAAAAAATTAAAACCCAAGAACATTTTTTCCCCAAGTTTATGGCTGCTTTCAACACACTTTGATTCTCATTTTTACTCCGGCCCTTTCCTTCCCTTTTTTTCCATCATCATCCACTTGTTTGGTGGATGCAAAAACTGACTGAAGGCCACTGACAATCAGGAACACATTTAAAACCTGGGGAATAGCAGAATCCTGCTCACTTTATGGTTTAATTTTTAAAAGTGATATAATTAACTCAGCAGTCCTTGGTTTTCATTTTTTAAATATATGTTTAAAGATTTTATTTATTTGACAGAGACACAGTGAGAGAGGGAAAAGCAGGCTTCCTGCAGAACAGGGAGCCTGATGTGGGGCTCGATCCCAGGACCCTGGGATCATGACCTGAGCCGAGGGCAGACACAACCCACTGAGCCACCCAGGCACCCCTTGTAGTCCTTGGTTTTTAAGAAGTTAGGACTTCTGAGGGTGCATATACCCACCTACAATTTTTTTCCTACACTTTGCAGGGGGGAAGAAATCACATGTTTACAACTGAACCCTGGGAATTAAGAGAAAAAAAATAAAGGGGGGAGTCACTGACATTATATCAGGCTTTCTAATTTTATATCTATTGTCTTTTCCATTTTGCTAAATTAACATTGTTCTCGTATTATAGCTTAGTTGAAATATAAGTTTATCACAGAAATTAACTCTATAGATTATTTACCTTTCTTTGTATTTCTAGTATATTTTTCTAACCACAAACCTCCACCAATGACTTTGGTAAGTTTCAGAAAAATTGGATGCTGTAATAATTCATCAATCAAAAAAATTTTAAATGTTAAACTAAAATGAATTCAGCAGATGGTATTACAAAGCTGGCAATTAATATGTTTTTAAGCTTTAAATATCAGATTAAAGAAGTGTTTGTTCCTATGAAATCATTTTTAAAGTTTGCTTTGTTGTTAACCACTTTTGTTCTCATTGGTTTGAAACATACTATGTGACCACACTTCACACACATACACACGGTGTTATATGCATGTACACAATGAGAAAACAGGTATCAAAAAGATCCCCTCTGATACTGTATACTTGTTTTGAGACAGATTTTCTTTCTGAAAAGTAATGGTGAGTTTTTAGTCTTAACTTTAAACCTAAAATGTTTGGCAAATATTGTTCTTGGTCTTCTGATAATGTAAGATTAAATGAGAATGTTCTGGGTTTTCTGGTTAATTAAGGGTAAAAAGTATGCTGATAAGTTACCTCACCCATTTATTTGTATTCAGACTAGAAGATTCAGGACTCGTCTATTAGAGATTGGTGGGAATGAAGCTCACGAATTATAACAAAGCTGTAATGACTTATAGCTTCACCACTTTGTAATAACCTCATCTTTCATTCACAGTGATTCCCATGACTCTCAGTTTATAAACTGTAAAACTAAGTACACTTGTCATGACAAACACCAAGTAATGTATGGAAGTATTAAATCATTGTATTGTACACCTGAAATTAATGTAACACCATATGTTAACGATACTGGAATTAAAATTAAAAATGTAAAAAAATAAATAAAACATTTTTACCTCCAGAAATACCCACCACCTGAAACTGAAACAAAATGGAAGTATTTGTTTCTAAATTCTGTTATAAAAATAAGCCAAAGAGAAAATACTTTAAAAGGTATTAAGATTGACAGTAATTGCGTTTTAGTGATGGGTATTAAAGAGGGCATGGATTGCATGGAGCACTGGGTGTTATACGCAAACAATGAATCTTGGAACAGTACATCAAAAATGAATGATGTAAAAGAAAAAAAAACTAATGATGTACTGTATGGTGACTAATGTGACATAATAAAAATATTTTTAAAATGTTTTATGTAAAATTCCAGGTCAATTATTTTTAATAATTTATATTATAAAAATCAAATGTTTTAGGGCGCCTGGGTGGCTCAGTGGGTTAAAGCCTCTGCCTTCGGCTCAGGTCATGATCTCAGGGTCCTGGGATCGAGGCCCACATCGGGCTCTCTGCTCAGCAGGGAGCCTGCTTCCTCCTCTCTCCTCTCTCTCTGCCTGCCTCTCTGCCTACTTGTAATCTCTCTCTCTGTGTCAAATGAATAAATAAAAAAAAATCTTTAAAAAAAAAAAAAATCAAATGTTTTAAATAATGAATATTGGGAGCTTTCCATGTTAGAATATGCATTAAAGTAAAAATTAGAAGAAAAATCATCTGGCTCTGGTAAATAAAAAAACACATGAATATAAAATATAATCAATGTAACAGCAAAATATTTATTCATTAATGCAACAAGTGTTTATGCCAGATACTATAAATAGATATTTAGAAAAATCAGAAGAAAAACTCCCTACCCTAGCTTCACGAGGTTTTCTTCTATCAAGGAAACAGAAAACAAGTTGAAAAGCTAAAGGTACAGTATACATAGTGGTGAGTGACAGAGAGAGAAGGTAGCAAGTCGAAGGCAAGAGGACAGGGTGGCAGTTTTAGTGTTGAGGCACAAGAAAGCAAACTGTGAGTCTGCTCGCAAGTCCAGCCCACACTCAAAGGGAGATTAACATCAAGGTGTGAAACGCGGGAAGCAGGGATCATTGGCATCTACCTTGGATGCTGCCTGCCTCATTTACTTAGTCCACTTCTCTGGAATCGTCCTTCCTGTCTTCTTATGTAATTTGATTTCGCAGCATTCAACTTTGGTCTTTTTTTTTTTTTGTATTGATCATCTATCCTACTGCATCCTCCTTACTGTTCCTTAATTAAAGAAGGGCTAGCTTTTATTATTTAGGAAAAAAGTAAATCTTGAGACTACGAACTTTACTTCTAAATTCTCCTGCCATTAGAAAAAGCATTCAAGGTAACAGGACATCCATTGTTATAGTATGTTTTTCCTTTAATATTTACTATTTATCTAAACAGTCTAAACAGTGTTCAGCAGTAGTGATAACAGCACACAGACAGCCAACAGTCCGATGTCATAGCGCAGGCCTGGGGGGTGAAACAGTGAGGGGAGGGCGGGCGTGCACAGGGTCTTTGGTTGCCAAGACTGTGAGATTCAGTCCTGACTCTACCATTTATCAACACCCCTTCCGCTCCCCCAGTTTGTTTCCTCATGAATATATAGGATCTCACTAGGTTGCCTTTAAAACCGCAAGACACAGAAGGTGTGAAGCACCTTGCTCTGTGCCCACTGGGGAAGTGTGTGCGGCCCACACTGGCAATCGGCACTCCCTCTGTGTGACTGGGAGATGTCTCTTCTCCCAGAGGCTCTTTTCTGAAGCAACTGATACTACTCCAAGTAATTGCCTAGTTTCTATGGAGATGTATCGTAATGTTAGATAACAAGGAGCAATAGCATCAATTTTCATTTTCATGAATTTTCATCCTAGAAAAGTGGAGGCTCAGTTTGTCTCAGGAAATAAGAGATAAGAGAAGGAGCGACTTCTAGTTTATTACTATATCTATTTTTTAATACGCCCCAGTTCTGTTTCACGACCGGCTGGGGGCTTTCCTTTAGCTTCCCACCTCTGCTCTCCACAGAAGCTCATAACCCTCCCAGGTTCCCTCTGCAACCCCACACTTTGTACCGGACGCAGCCCACTTATTCCCACATTTTGCTCCTTCTGAGGACTCCAGAAGAAAACTGCACAGATTACATCAGGGCAAGGGTGGAGCTGATGTGACTGGTTCCCGAGTATTGACCACATCTCTATGCATCAACTAGTAATGCTACCATCTGAATTCAACCATCTGAACGTTTTAACCTAGGCAGGTCCGAGGTGCAATTCAATACCCATTAATAGAAAATTTGAAGAAAGCAAGGCTTTCTAGTAAATAAGTATCATAGTTAATATTAGTATCTTACTTATGATAAAAACTTTAGACATAATAATTTAAAGAATAATTTCATGTCCTCAAAAAAACTGGCACATGGATGTTTATAGCAGCCTTCTTCATAATTGCCAACACTTGAAAGCTTCGAAGATGTCCTTCAGTAGGTGAATGGATCCATCAAGTGTGGCACACCCACACAGTGGGAGATTATTCAGGGTTATACAGAAATGAGCTATCACAAGTTTAGGGTTTTGTTCTCTAGAGAGGTCCCTGAATGGCAAGATCCCAGGCACATAAGCTAACCTTTATTCCCTAACCCTCGTCCTCAACTCTAACCCTAGATCTAAGGAAGTAGCTTCCTGAACACACGATAAGAAAAGATGAGAAGCAGCCTCGTTATTCTGGAGAAGATTGGTAGTATCTCTAAAATGGGTGGGAAAGTCGAGATAAAAACAGACTAATTGAATACCTATCTACCTACCTACCTACCTACCTACCTATCTATAAATATTTTATTTGTCAGAGAGAGAGAGAGAGGGCACGCGCGCACAAGCAGGGGGAGTAGCAGGCAGAGGCAGAGGGAGAAGCAGGCTCCCCACTGAGAAAGGAGCCCAATGCGGGACTCGATCCCAGGACCCCGGGATCATGGCCTGAGCTGAAGGCAGAGGTTTAACGCACTGAGCCATCCAGGCATCCCTTGAATATCTATTTAAAGAGTATTTATCGCCCCCAGTCCCCTCTTTGCCTCAGCTCCATGGATAGCTGCCATGTCTATTCTTAACCCCTCCCCCCAAAAAGGGAAAGGAGCTATGAAACCATGAGAACGCAGGCAGGGATCTGATATGGCTGTTCTCCAGTTAACTACTGTTCCAGGTAGATAATCATCTCTAGTGACTAGATGCCAAAACTGCCAGGTGACAGGAACAACCGAAAATGTCTGCCATTTTATCTCATGGCAAACATGGTAAAAAATGTTCTTGAATTACAAACAAAAGGACTTCAGTGCTCGCAGGTCATAAAGAATCCACTAAAACCATGATTCCTTCTAATATTACAATGTATCACTACTTAGAAATTAATTTGTAAAATTTGGTGACAAATAACTTTGAAATATGGGGTTTATGGCAAATGTGTCCTTCTAAAATATTACTTCTATTTTAGGAGCATTTAGGTTTGCTTGAAAAGTAAAACCAGAAAGTTAAAAAAAAAAAAAGGCTTTACAGGTCTACAAGAGTCTTCAAAGTGTACACGATAAAGTAGATTCAGTTGGGGGGCCTGGTGGCTCAGCTCACTCAGTTAAGCATCTGACTACTTTCGTCTCAGGTTGTGATCTTAGGGTCATGGGATTCATCCCTGCATCAGGCTCTGTGCTGAGTGCAGAGTCTGCTTAAGATTCTCTCTTGCCCTGTCTTCCACTGCCCCTCACCCCTGCATGTTCTCGCTCTCGAATGAATACATCTTTTTTAAAAAGTAGCTTTAGTTAATGAACATGAATTTATGCCCTCGAATTTTAGTAAAATTTCCTAAGAGAGTATCAAGTAAGTTGTGAAAAAATTTAATTTGGTGAAAAAAATAAATCTGGCAAAAAAGAAATAATATATCAAAAGCTCCTTGAGTGTGAAGTTCTTCCATTTCTCCACCTATTCCCCAGCATCCCAGCTCTGTGCTGGTATGTAGCAACCATTCCTTGCGTGGACGTCCTTAACCCCAAACCTCTTCTACAGAGGTGGAATGAAGAATTGTAGAGTTGACTCTTGCAAATCCCTTTTAATTTATTAACCTTCAGACACAGCATTATTTTGTTTTTCTGATTCTTAATTCCTTTTTTACTAATAGTTTTCTAAAAGTTGACCGGCCTGCATAACCTGCAACATTCAACCTAATCCTCTCAATGTCCTTGTTCAAAAATGACTTTCTAGGGGCCCCTGGATGGCTCAGTGGGTGAAAGCCTCTCCCTTCGGATCAGGTTGTGATCTCAGGGTTCTGGGATCAAGCACTGCATCGGACTCCCTGCTTCCTCCTCTCTCTCTGCCTGCCTCTCTGCCCACTTGTGATCTGTCAAATAAATAAAATCTTAAAAAAAATGACTTTCTGGACTGGAAGACACAGATAGGCAAACCAAGAACAGCCGCTCTTTAGGCCAGTACAACTGTGTATGGTACCAAAATGATAAATACATGCCTTCCTCTATTTACCCAAAGCCATAGAATGTACAGTTCCAAGAGTAAGCCATAACTCAAGCTACCTTCAGGTGATGACAGTGTTAATACCAGTTTCTCAAGTGTAAACAACATCCCTCCTGGCGGGGGTGTGGATGGTGAGGGAGGCTGTGGGGAGGGGCTAGAAGGTCTGTGGGAAAGCTCTGTACCTTCCTCTCCATTTTGCTGTAAACCTAAAACTGTGTTAAAAAAAAAAAGGTTATTTAAAAACAGGAATGGCTTCCTAGTAGATAATAGGATCCCATATGATTAATAAACACCCAACAGGAATAATGTGCTAATCCATACTTATGTTATGGTCATTAAAGCCGTTACCACCTGGCTTATTTTTTAACAACATATCTGATCACAAGAAGCAAGTGCATGACTGAACAATTTAGAACAGAAGGCTTTGTTGTTCATACAATCTGAAGCATTTCTGCTATTTTCTGTTTAGCAATCCTATCACAGATTAACTTCAGCAGAGCCTCCCCCTCTTCTGTGAGCCCTCGCCTGTCTTTCCCTTTGACCTGCCGAGCAAACAGCCAATTGATTAGTCCTTAGCCATCACTTCACTGAAAAGGAGACTGAGGTCCACAGGGGGGAAACCTTTGCAAAACCTTTGCAAAAATGGACACAGTTGAGTGGGAAGAAGCCACCAGAAGGGACTTCTTTGGACTCTTATGTCAATGCTTTTTGATCCTACCTCTCAGAATCTAACACTCATTGTGGAACACGGTTCCCCTGTTTATTTGATCTGCAGTACAGAATGAAATTTCAAAACTCTGACGTTTCCCTGGAGAACTTCTGAAGTACCTGAGACTTTCCCACTGGGATCTTAGCCCTTTGGTGCTTCCTGCTGGGTAACTATTACTCCAGAGGCAGCGTTAGCCGCTGAGTCTATGGCCTGGGAGCATCTTCTCACTCTCCTGTGACTGAAGCACAGGGGTGGCCGTGGGAAATGCAAGGATGCAGCTGTGAGAGGGCAAGAGGCAGTTCGGTCCACCCTGGAGTCCTTCACATTATCCATTTCCTGTTGAGCGCAAACTCTCTCGGCCCCATGGTCTGAGCCTGCTCCCAAACTCAGCCACCGTCCCCCTCAAGTGACCACAACAGCGGCTCCTGCTACTTTTGTTTTTTAGACTTTTTCTTCCAATCTCTTCCATCCAGTCTGAGTTTCCATGACTGTCATTTAAATCATGGCATTTTTTTTCCTGTTCAGAAACCAATATATTGCCTACTTGTCAACTATCAAGAAGAACTTCCATTTCCAGTCACACCTGCCACGACCCACCTCTCCTCTCTGACTGGATGGATTCCTATGCTTCCATCTCTGCACAATCACACCAGACACCCTGATCTTCAAAGTTTCCCAGCCCTTCTCCACTATTTAAAATGCAACTCTGGTGTTAAACCTTCACAAATGTCACTGAGTTATCACCTCAATTGCTCTCATGATCTCTCAGCATTTGTCAACCATTTGCAATTCATGATTCAGGACAGGTTACTATGTTGGTTTTTTATTGGAGTTCTTGTACATTTTTTATTTTTGTCAAGTCATCTCCCTGGAATAGAGTTATGCCTTGAGGGCAGAGACCATGACTTTGGCCTCTTTTGTTATTCCCCCGGGGAACTAAATGTCAGGGTCTGCATACAGAAATCACTCAATAAATAATGACTGAGTGATGGTGATGGGCCACATTGCAAATAGTCTGCCCTTTGGAAGAGTTGTTATTCTCCTAGTAGTCTCTCCCTAGACCTGGATAAACGCCACCAGATTTAAAGGCTTCTTTTTTCTCCTCCCCAGTCCATGCTCATCTTACACACAGACACTCCAAGGTCTTGCTACTCAAACACAGACCCCATTCAAGCAGCAACTGGTTCACCTGGTAGCTTGTAAACAATGCAGAGTCACAGGCCCACCTCACGCCTAATGAAGCTGCTTTGCTCTTTTCTCATCATCCCTACCAGAAGATAGTGTGCACAGTAACACTCGAAAAACACTATTTTAAGGGGAATGATTTTCTTCTAGGTGTTTCTCCTCTGGAAAGCCCTATCCTGTGAAACTGTTATGTTCGTAACCTGCAGCTGGTGTGGAGAACAAAGACTAAAGGAAATGGAGATGAAATTACATTTCCTTATAACCCACAGCCTATTGACAAATACTTGAGGCAGGAAGGTATCATCTTGCTCCAGGGAACTCCCCGCTGTCTTCCTGTTAATGCCTTGCTAGAGGACAAACAAGCTTACCTGGACAATAACCAGGCCTCCAGGACCCTGTGTGTCATCTTTAGCAAATGAAAATCCTTCAGGACACTCGCTTTATCTCTGCCATCACCCACCCCCTTAATATATCTATTAGATTAGTATATAAGCAATTGCTCCTCACCATCTCAGTGTAAAACTTTCTGCTCACAGACCCTGTCCAGATGCTTTAATAAAAGCACATTTTTTTTGCACCAAAAACATCTTAAGAATTCTTTAACTATTTGCTCCAAGACCCCACATCAAATCACAACACAGCTGCTTAATTTCATGTCCTGGGTTGTAACCACTTAAACCACCATGCTGGTCAAATTTTCAACTGAAATGAGGACAGGCATACCTCAGCTATGTTATAGGTCTGTTTCCAAACCACAGCAATGAAACAAATATCACAATAAAGTGAGTCAAATGAGATGTAGTGAAAAGAAGGGCCACATGCTCCCTGATGTTCATAGCAGCAATGTCCACAATCGCCAAACTGTGGAAGGAGCCGAGATGCCCTTCAACAGACGAATGGATAAAGAAGATGTGGTCCATATACACAATGGAATATTACACAGCCATCAGAAAGGATGAATACCCAGCTTTTCTATCAACATGGATGGAACTGGAGGAGATTATGCTGAATAAAATAAGTCAAGCAGAGAGGTGAATTATCAAATGGTTTCACTTACTTGTGGAACATAAGGAATAACATGGAGGACATTAGGAGAAGGAAAGGAAGCGTGAATTGGGGTAAATCAGAGGGGGAGATGAACCATGAGAGACTGTGGACTCTGAGAAACAAACCGAGGGTTATGGAGGGGAGAGGGGAGAGGGGACGGGTGAGCCTGGTGGTGGGTATTAAGGAGGACACGTATTGCATGGAGCACTGGGTGTGGTGTATAAACAATGAATCTTGGATCACTGAACAAATAAAATGAAAAATTAAAGATTAAAAAAAGTAAAAAAATTTTTTGCTAACATTAGAGTGTAGTCTAGTAAATGTTCAATAGCATGTCTAAAAAGTATGCATGCCTTAATAAAAATTATTTTTTGCCAAAATATGCTAACCATCATCTGAGTGCTCAGCAAGTCATCTTTTTTGCTGGTGGAGGGGTTCGCCTCAGTGCTGATGGCCACTGACTGATCAATGTGTTGTTGCTGCAAATGAGGTAGCTATGGCAATTTCTTAAAATAAGAATGAAATTTACCACATGGATTGACTCTTCCTTTCATGAATTGTTTCTCCGTAGGATGCGAATTTTTTTGCTACCATTTTACCCACAGAACTTCTTTCATCTTAGGAGTCAATCCTCGGAAACCCTGCTGCTGCTTTATCAACTGAGTTTAGGTAATGTTCTAAATCCTTTGTCATCATTTCAACAGTCTTCACAGCATCTTCACCAGGAATGGAGTCCATCTCAAGAAACCACTTTCTTTGCTCCTCCACAAGAAGCAGCTCCTCATCTGTTCGAGTTTGACCCTGAGAGCACAGCAGTGCAGCCCCACCTGCAGGCTCCTCTTCTGATTCTCATTCTCTGGCTCCTTCCACCCCATCTGTGGTTACTCCCTCCACGAAGTCTTGAACCCTGAAAGTCATCCGTGGGGAGTTGGACTCCACTTCTTCCAAATTTATGCTTACGTTGACATTTTGACTTCTTTGCATGAATCACAAATGTTCTTAATGGCACAGAGAATGGTGAATCCCTTCCAGTTTTTCAATGTACTCTTGCCCAGATCAATCAGAGGAATTACCATCTATGGCTCAGGCCTTACAAATTGTAGTTCTTAAGTCATAAGACTGAAAATCAATCTCTCCTTGATTGTGGCCTGCAGGATGGATGCTGCATTAGCAGACGTGAAAACCAGATTACTCTCATTGTCTCTCTCCATCAGAGCTCTTGGGTGACCAGGTGCATTATCAGCGAGCAGCAGTATTTTGAAAGAAATCTTGTTCTCTGAGCATTTGGCCTCAACAGTGGGTTTACAGGATTCAGTAAACTGTGCTGTAAACAGATGTACTGTCATCAGGGCCGTGTTGTTCCATGTACAGGACACAGGCAGAGTAGATTTAGCAGGATTCTGAAGGACCCTAGGATTTTCAGGATGGGACGTGGGCATTGGCTTCCACGTCGAGTCACCGGCTGCATTAGCCTCTCACAGGAGAGCCGGCCTGTCCTTTGCAGCTTGAAGCCAGGCATGGACTTCTCTCTGGCTGTGAAAGTCCTAGATGGCATCTTCTCCCAACCGAAGGCTGTGTGGTCTACACTGACAGTCTGTGGTTGAGTGTAGCCACCTTCCTGACTTCTCTGAGCTGGATCTTCTGGATGACTTGCCGCAGCGTCTCCATCAGCACCTGCTGCCTCACCTCGTCCTTTCATGTCATGGAGACGGCTGCTTTCCTTACTGCTCCCCAGCCAACCTCTGCTGGCTTCCGACTTTCTTCTGCAGCTTCCTTACCTCTCTCAGCCTTCACAGAACTGAGCGCTTGGGATTTGTTCTGGATCAGGCTTTGGCTTGATTTGGTGGCTGGTTTGATTTTCTGTTCAGACCACTCAAACATTCTCCATATCAGCAATAAGGATGTTTGGCTTTCTTATTTTAGCACATTTACTTATTTATTTTTTAGAACTTTTCCTCTGTGGGTGCCTGGGTGGCTTAGTTGTTTAAGTGTCTGCCTTTGGCTCAGGTCATGATTCTGGATCCTGGGATTGAGTTCTGCATTGGGCTCCCTGCTCAGTAGGGAGCTTGCTTCTTCCTCTCCCTCTGCCACTCTCCCTGCTTATGTTCTCTTTCATGCTCTCTCATGCAAATAAATAAATGATTAATTAAAAAAGCAAAGAAACAAACTTTTCCTTTGCATTCCCAGTTTGGCTGCCATTTGGTGGAAGAGACCTGTCATGGCTTTCAACATGCCTTGTTCATTAAGCTTAATCATTTCTATGTGAGACTTTTCCTTTCACTTGAACACTTAGAAGTCATTGGAGAGTCATTAATTGGCCTACTTTCAATATTAAGGAATAGGGATGCCCGAGGAGAGGGAGAGAGATGTGGGGACAGCTGATGGGCGGAACAATCAGAACATATAGTATTCTTAACTTCCCAGTCTTACATGGGATCGGTTCGTGGTGCCCCAAAACAATTATAGTAGTGATATCAAAGACCACTGATCACATATCACTGTAACAGATATCATAAAAAAGTTTGAAATATTTTGAGAATTACCAAAATGTGGGAGACAGAAAGTGAGCATATGCTTTTGGAAAAATGGCACTGGTAGACTTGATGTCAGGCTGCCATAAACCTTTAATTTAAAAAAAAATAACGTGTATATAACTTCTTGCATAACACAATAGAATGAGGTATGCCTATATATGTCCACTAAATAAACTTATTCTTGATCACAAAAGTTCACCCATGTAGATTTCTAAGTCTCCTGTTCTATGCAGTGAGTATAGAATCAGTACATAAGATCAGTGAATCAACAAATAGATTTCCATTAGCTACTCTGTGTATTATTCTCTATTGTGTATCAAATTATTGAAGTAAGTATTCAACACACCTTCCCTGTCTTCAAGGGGCTTGCAGCCAATTGGTTTATTTACCCTATATTGATATAATAGTGTTTTTTTATTTGCAAAATGAATGAATAAAAATTCTGTGATTATTTCAATTATTTATCCTATCCTGTGATTTAGCTACTTCAATCATGGAGCAGTATCTCATGGTTCTAATTTGCATTTTCCTGATGATTACTGATGTTGAGAGACTTTTCAGGTATTTTTGTCATTCTTAGATCTTCTTAAATATTTACTCAAGTTACTTGTTCATTTTTTAATAATTATTGATTTGTAGGAGTTATTTATATAAATGCCAGGTATAGAACTTTATTATATAAAACTGTTTTGAATATTTTCTTTCAAGCTATAGCTTTTTTATTTCCTTAATTGTGTATTTTGATGATATAAAAATTATATTTTATTTCCCTTTATGGTGTTTTACCTATCCTAAAACAACTCAGCCGGCCCCATTACTGTGAAGTTATTCTATGTTATCTTTTAGAAACTTTATAATATTATCATATGTACTTAGGTATAATATACATCTAAATATTTTTTGCAAGTGGTGTCAGGTAAGAATGGATTTAATTTATAAACTCATTTTCATTGCAGACTTGACTTGATCCATTGCCTTGTGGATATGTTGCAATTTGAAAGGTTAGGAAGGAAACACAGCAAGGGACATTTATAAATACTTTTCTAGAGATTTAAAAGGTCATTACAATAGAAAGTCAATTAAAGTGAAATAACAACTCCCTGATCCCATGAAACCAGGACTCATATAAATATATATGTATTTGTATCTATAATGTATAAATGAGCATATGTATAAATTTATACATGTGCATATATATTTATACAGATATAGATAATATAATTGTGACTATACACACAGAGAACAGACACTTCGTATCATGACATAGAAAATTTTTTGAACTATATGCTTATCTAATTCTGGGATATTGGTTTATAAGAGATGTGACATCTGATTCAAATTGAGTGAAGCATATCTTTCCCTACTCCTTTCATATTTTCTTTTGTTCAGAGAGACAGAAGTTTACATGTACAAATGAAAAAAAATGTAAAGAATTAACGTAAACATATTACCTCATCTACAGAAAATTCTTCAGTAGATTCACTTATTCAACATGTGTGGGTGAATAATAAACCACATAAATAATAATACTCTTCTTTTAGCATTGGAAAAATGAGTAAACTATGTATCATATGTATTAATAATTAAATCATAGAAAAACTTACATTTTTACCACCCTTCATTTGCTATACACTGTATAACAGTATTCTTTAATACTTTAATAAAAAGTTTCATAATGTATTCATTTTAAACCATAAAAACATAGGAATGGATGACACAGTCTACTTATCATACTCATTTTACTATGTTAGGATTTGAAAAAGTGAAACATGTACATAATTTAAAATAGAGTTTCTGGGGCGGCTGAGTGGCTCAGTGGGTTAAAACCTCTGCTTTCGGCTCAGGTCATGATCTCAGTGTCCTGGGATCGAGGCCCACATCGGGCTCTCTGCTCAGCAGGGAGCCTGCTTCCTCCTCTCTCTCTGTCTGCCTCTCTGCCTACTTGTAATCTCTCTCTCGCTCTGTGTCAAATAAATAAAATCTTAAAAAAAAAGAACATTAAAAAAATAAAATAAAATAGAGTTTCTGAAGTAGGTGATTAATAAAACCTTATACTTTGAAATCAAATAAATCAGTTTCCCATTGGTACATTTTTTAAAAAGCTCCTGGCTGGCTTATACTTGTAGCACTGCTTGAACCACATATGTATTTTGGGTTAACTTTACTTCATTCTCTGGAAGTTTAAAGGTGCTCCAATTTCTAAGCATCTAACACTCTAGGCATGGCCTTACAAGAAAGTGTCCAAAACTTTGCTCATTGCTAAATCATGTGGTAAAATCTATGAAATTCTGTAACTTATATGATAAATCTCTAAATTGAATGGAGAGGACACTAGGTTTGGCATACCATAGATTTTAATCCAATGTAAATTACCCATCTGCTATATAAATTAAGGATATTCACATAACCTTTCTGTATTCCATGTTTCATTATTGAAGTTGAAAAAATAATAATAATATCCTGGCTATACATGTAACACTCTGCAATGTACTATCTGTGCTGCTTCCACTTGACTTTTGAATCTTGATTCTCTTGTTGAAGTGTGAATAAAAGTACTTATGGCTAATGCTGTGTTACCTGAAGCTCTAATGAGATATGTTGTGTGTGGGTTGGTGCTAGGTGAAAAGAGGGTGAAATGAGCAGCTGAACATAAATATCCAGCAAAGAGCAGGGCTTTCAACAAACATATTGATTATAACATAATCGTACTTGATTGGAATAAAAAGATATATTGGGAAAATAGAGACTTAATTCATCAGAAATTATACTTGGAGGCAGTTCAAAGTGGTGACACAGGAAGATCCTGACCTCCCATCTACCCATGGACATACCAAATCTACAGTTGTATATGGAACAAACTCCTCTGAAAAAGAACTGCAAACTAGTAGAGCAACTGCTTCACATTGGCAAGTGAAGAAAGAGCCACATCAAAATGGTACCAGAGGCTGAGACTCCACTCCATTCCACTGACACACATTAGGAAAGGAGCCCGAAAGCATGGAGCTTCTCACTGAGGAGCACAAGGATTCATACCCTACATCAGGCAGCCCCACTTTGAAGATTTGCTCCTGAGCAATGAGCAGCCATACTATCTGACTGTGAGAACCAATAGGGCTCTCATCAGCAAGCCTTGAAGGGCTGTTAGCAAACTGTAGACATGCCTCCTAAAGGGCTCATGCATGGACTCGGTCACTGCATGCCCACGGTGGAAGCAGCCATTTGAAAAACACTAGATTAAATGACAGAGGTTCCTTTGCTCATCTTAAAGCATCAGCTTCCGTGGTAGGGCCTGCTGGGATACTCTCCAGGGATGGAGGCGCTAGCAGGCACCATTTTTGTGCTCTCTTTGCACCTTACGAAAGCCAGTAGGCACCATTTTGTTTTCCTCAGAGGGTGTCATCTTCACAACCCCTTCTGCTATGTTCCAGAACACGACTGTCTCCTAAAGGGAGAGTCTACACACATCTTTTGCCCTGTGTTTAAATCTGTACCCCCAGTTTTGTGGCTGCTGCCTAGGGTCGCCCCTTCACTGCCTGCCTCTGGAGGACAAACGAGCTTGTGTTTCTGAGTCCCATGGGATTTTAACAATTGAAGAGGCAGTCCTTGGCAGACTACCGCAGCGACCTCACTAGAAAGATAGTGTACTAGAAAATACCCCAAGTCTTTCTGAGAAAGATACCTACTTGCCTGAGCAGCAGCTTTGGCCTCAGGGGTTGTCTTCAGGTCTGGCACATAGCTAGAGGCTACAGAGGTGCTCTCAGGGGACAGAGACTAAGAAATGCCATGGTGTCTCTTTCCCTTTGCCTTGCTACAACTCACTGGTATCTCTAGGAGTTTATAAACTAGTCTGGAGCCCTGAATTTTATGACTGTTGGTCAGGGGACACCTCTCCATCACCTTGTCTGCTGGCCAGCAGGACTTAGGCTTGCTTATAGGCCCCCTCCCCACCGCCCACGGGACTGTATCTATTTCAACAATTTAAAAACTGCTGCCTAGGGTTCTGGCTTCCAATCAATCTGAATATATGTGTTGATAAACATCCTCCCTGTGTTAGGACACTGACAGGTCTTGGAACAACCTAAACTACTGGTATATATTAAAAATTAAATAGGCAATTTAGAAAATGAGAAAGGTTTGAGAGATAAGAATTGGACAGAGTTAAATGATAATGTTCATTTGCTCCACAAAGATAATTCTTCAGAAGGGAGAGGTGGCTGTTTTATCTAATGCACAGAAACCAATACAGAGTCAAACAAAATGAAGAAAAAGAATATGTTTGAAATCAAAGAACTAAATAAAACCTCAAAAAAGATACCTTAAAGAAAGGGAGACAAGTAACTTGCCTGATAAAGATTTCAAGGTAGTTGGTCATAAGGATGCTAACTGAATGTGGGAGAAGAATGAAGAAACATTGTGAGAACTTCAACGAGATAGAAAAATATGAGGAAGTAAAAAAAAAAAAGAAAAAGGAAAAATATGAGGAAGTATGAAGAAGTCACAGAGCTGAAAAATATAATCCATGAACTGAACAGTACATGAGAAGGGATCAAAAACAGACTAGATGAGAAAGGAGAAAGGGTCAGTGAACTTGAAGTCAGGACAGAGGAACTCAAAATCCAAGTGATGCTAGCTTAAGGGACTTGTGGTACAACATCAAGGAGGCTAATATTCTCATTCCATGGGTCACAGAGGAGGAGAGAGAAAGTGGCAGAAAACTTACTTGAAATATAATGGCTAAAAATTTCTCTAACCTGGGGAAAGAAACTGGCATCCAGACTCAGGATGCCCATAAAATTCCAAAAAAGACAAACACAAAGAGACCTAAACCAAGACTCCTTATAATTAGAAAGTCAAAAGTTAAAGAGAGAATCTAAAAAGCAACAGAAGGAAAACAACTTGTTATATACAAGACAACCCCCATAAGATTATCAGCAGATTTTCAGCAGAAGCTTTTCAGGCCAGAAGAGAATATTGGTATATATTCAAAACACTGGGAGAGATAGCTTCCAACTAAGAACACCCAGCAGAGTTATTCAGAATTGAAGGAGAGATAGTTATCCAAATAGTCTAAACTGAAAATTTTCATCATCAATACACCACCTTACCAGAAATATTAAAGGGATTTCTTTAAACTAAAAAGAAAGGGCACTAATTAATAACAATTAATCAAATAAATATACTATATTTATATGAAAGTATAAATTTCACTGGAAAAAGTAAATATATAGTAATGGTAGTGAATTAATCACTTATAAAGCCAGTATGAAGGTTAAAAGAGAAAAGTAGTAAAGATAACTATAACAATTAGTTAAGGGATACTCAAGGTAAAAATATGTAAAATGTTACATAAAACAAAGTTGGTTAGGCATCTGCCTTTGGCTCAGATCATGATCCCAGGATCCTGGGATCAGGCCCTACATTGGGCTCTTTGCTTAGGGAGGAGTCTGCTTCTCTCTGTGCCTCTCCCCTAACTCATGCTTGCTCTCTCTCTAATAAATAAATAAAAATCTTAAAACAAAAACCAAAGTTGGTGGGGAGACTAAAAATGTGGAGCTCTAGAATGTGTACATTAAGTTGTTATAAAAATATACTCTTAAATATAGGTTGTCATATGTAAACCTCATGGTAACCACCAGAAAATTCCTATATACACAAAAGAGAGAGTAAGGAATCTGGGAATACCACTAAAGAAAGGCCTCAAACCATCAAATAAGATAGTAAGAGAAGAAGAATTTAACAGGAATTATGAAACCTATGTGTAGGGGGAGCCCTCCAGAAAATTGGAAGTGACAAGTGCATATCTGTAAATTATTAGTTTAGATGTAAATATCTTATTCAGTAAAAAGACAGAGTGGCTGGGGGCACTGGGTGGCACGGTCAGTTAAGAATCCACTCCTGATTTCAGCTGAGGTCATGATCTCTGGATCATGAGATCAAGCCCTGTGGCAGACTCCACACTCAGCAAGGAATCTGCTCCTCTCTTTCCTCTCCCTCTGCTCTTCTCCCTGCTCATGTTCTCTCTCAAATGAATCAATCAAAAGAAAGAAAGAAAGAAAGAAAGAAAGAAAGAAAGAAAGAAAGAAACTAAGAAAGACAGACAAGACAGAGTGGCTAAATGGGGACAAATATAAGACCCATCTGTATGTTGCTGACAAGAGAATAACTTCAATAATCAAAACCNAAAAAAAAAAAAAAAAAAGGAATGCCTGGGTGGTTCATTCAGTTGGTTAAGCATCTACCTTCAGCTCAGGTCATGACCCCAGGGTCCTGGGATCAAGTACCACATCAGGCTCTGAGCTCAGCAGGGAACCTGATTCTCCCTCTGCCTGCCACTCCCCCTGCTTGTGCTAGTTCTCTCATTCTGACAATAAGTAAAATCTTTAAAACAAAATGAAACAAAATTTTAAAAACCTCACCAGAAACAAAACTTGATGACTAGACAACTTCACTGGTGAATTTTACCAAACATTTAAATAAGAATTATTATTGATCCTTCACAAAATCTTCCAAAAAACAGAATAGAGTATGCTTCCCAATTCATTTTACAAGGCCAGTATTATCCTGATACCAAAACAAGGACAGTATGAGGGGGGAAAAAAGTATAGACCAATTTCTCTGATGAACTTAAATGCAAAACTACTCAACAAAATATTAGCAAACCTAATTGAACAATACATTAAAAGGATTTTAAACCAAGATCCAGTGGGATTTACTTCAGGGATGCAAGGATGGTTCAACATCCACAAATCCACAGGACACACCACATTAACAAAATAAGGGATGAAGATTGTATAAGCATCTCTATAGATACTGAAAAAGTGTTTGATACCATTCAACATTGATTTGTGATAATAATGTTCAATAAAGTGGGTAGAGACAGAACGCACCTACATAATAAAGGCCATTTATAACAATTCCTCATCTAACATCACACTCATTGGTGAAGGCTGAAAGCTTTTCCTCCATGATTAGGAATAAGACAAGCATGTCCTCTGTCAACATAAGTCCTAGCCACAGCAATTAGGCAAAAAAGTTATATAAAAGTCATACAAATTGGGAAGGTATAAGTAATCCTGGCATTATCTACAAATGGTATAATATGTATTAAAACCCCTAAAGATTCCACACAGAGAGAAAAAAAAATATTAGAACTAGTAAATCCAGTGAATTTTCAGGAAACAATATCAATATGCAAAAATCTGTATAATTTCTACACTAATAATGAACTATAAGCAAAAGTANAGTAAATCCAGTGAATTTTCAGGAAACAATATCAATATGCAAAAATCTGTATAATTTCTACAATAATGAACTATAAGCAAAAGTAAAAAAAAAAAGGCAATCTCATTTGCAATTGTGACAACAATACTTGAAAATATATTTAACCAAAGAGATGAAGCACATGTATTCTGAAAACTATAGGACACTTATTAAAGAAATGAAAGAAGACACAAATGGAAAAATATTCCATGCTTGTGGATTGGGGGAAAAATTAATATTGTTAAAATGTCCATATTTTCCAAAACAATTTAGAGTTTCAATGCAATCTGTATCGAAATTCTAATGGTGTTTTTCTCAATGTAGAACAGTCCTAAGATTTGTATGGAACCACAAAAGATCCTACATAATCAAAGTACTCTTGATTAAAAAAATAAACTAAAGATGCACTTTCTGAGTTCAAACTATATTGTAAAGTTAAAGTAATCCAAACAGACTATTTTAGTATAAAAACACACATAGATCAGTGAAACAGAATGGAGGACCAAGAAATAAACCCAAACATTTATGGTCAATTACAACAAAGGGGCCAAGAATATATAATAAGGAAAGGACAGTCTCTTTAATAAATGTTTTGGGTAAACAGAAGAGCCACATGCAAAAAACAGAACTGGATCACTATCTTATACCATATACAAAAAGTAGCTCGAAACAGATTAAAGACTTGAGTGTGAGACCTGAAACTATAAACTCCTAGAGAAAAATAAGTAGTAAGCTCTGTAACATTAGTCTTAGCAATCATTTTTTTAAGATTTTATTCCAATAGCAATAGCAAAAAAAAATCAAAAATCAACAAGTGGGACTACATAAAACTTAGAAGGTTCTGCACAACAAAGTAAACCACCAACACAATAAATAAAGAACCCATGGAATGGAAAAATATTCATAAATCATGTATCTGATAAAGTTTAACATCCAAAATATATAAAGGACTCATATAACTCAACATCGAAGGGAGGGAGGGAGAAAGGGAGGCAGGAAGGGTAATCCAGTTTAAAAAGTGGGCAGAGAATCCAAATGGACATTTTTCTAAAAAAAGACATATAGATGGCCAACAGGTTTAAGAACAGATGCTCAAAATTCCTAATCATCAAGAAATGCAAATCAAATGTGATTTCACCTCACACTTGTTAGAATGGCTATTATTAAAAAAAGAACAAATAAATCTAATAGATTATTGTGTTCAGTACGCAATGCTGTAAATACATTATTTGTTTTTAAATATTTTATTTATTTATTTGACACAGAGAGAGATTACAAGTAGGCAGAGAGAGAGGAGAGAGGAGGAAGCAGGCTCCCTGCTGAGCAGAGAGCCCGATGCGGGCCTGGATCCCAAGACCCTGGGATCATGACCTGAGCCGAAGGCAGAGGCTTTAACCCACACTGAACCACCCAGGCGCCCTGTAAATACATTAAAACATTGATTTGTTCATTTTAAGTAGGAAATTTAAGATATGCAAATTACAGCTCAATAAGGTTGTTTAAAAAAGACAAAATGAAAACATCCTTTGATGCCACAAATATCAAAAAATGTTAGTATCGCAATTAAGAGAGGCATTAAAGGCTGACTTGTATTAATCCCACAATTGGTTTGTAAATCCTTAAAGATATACATTATGGGGATGTATAATTAGCTTGGGAAACCTACATGATTTTCCACTTTAAAAAACTTCCATTTTTGGGCGCCTGGGTGGCTCAGTGGGTTAAAGCCTCTGCTTCCGGCTCAGGTCATGATCTCAGTGTCCTGGGATCGAGGCCCGCATCGGGCTCTCTGCTCAGCGGGGAGCCTGCTTCCTCCTCTCCCTGTCTCTCTGCCTGCCTCTCTGCCTACTTGTAATCTCTCTCTCTGTGTCAAATAAATAAATAAAATCTTTAAAAAAAAATAAAAATAAAAAAATAAACTTCCATTTTTATGTTTCCATTATATGTGTGTATATATGTACATGTTTGTGTTTGTAGATATAATTAAAAATTTGATTTTATGTTGTATTTTCCAAAACATCTTATACTTAAATAGAGTTTTCTATTAATTGACAGCCTTACATAGACACATCTATTTTATCTTTGTGAAGTTGATGTGCCATCACTTGCTAGTCTCATGGGGAATATTTTACCAAAACAAGTTTGCTCTGGCCTAAAGAGTGAAATACAGACTTACTGCATTCTATAGTCACCTACTATTTATACAATTTTAAGCCCTTAGCTTTATAGCAATTATAAGTTTGTTATTTTGCTACCTTAACTGCAGCACATCAAAACTCAATAAAATCCAGCTCTGAAGATTTTCCTTAATTTATTATAATTAAAAGACATCCCAAGAGGGCAGTACACATGCTTGAAAGTTTAAAGCTTTGTTCCCTTTGCTACATCTAAAGAAGTGTTCATTTCTCTATCAAGTGAATTACACTTCTGAGAATCCAAACTGTATCATGTAGTCTATCAAAAGAATAGTTTGATGTGATGAAGGGAAAGAGGAATTTTGGATGGGCCTACCAAAGTCCTAAAAATGGGAAAAAATATATATGATAATCTTCTACTGTGAAATTTTTATTATTTCTTTCTGTAAGAAGAAAAATCAAGTCTAGAAAAGTGAAACAAAATTAAGAAAATGGTGGAAGCAGCCTTTGCCTCCGTGTGTATAGTGACGCTGTGGTCATTCCAACATGCTGCTTCTTTAAAGAAGAACTTCATTCTAAACACTCTGAGAAACAAACTGAGGGTTATGGAGGGGAGTGGGTAGGGGAGGGGTGAGCCTGGGGGTGGGTGTTAAGGAGGACACGGATTGCATGGAGCACTGGGTGTGGTGCATAGACAATGAATCTTGGATCACTGAAAAAATAAATTTAAAAAATTCTTTCCTAAAAAAAAAAGTCCCTCTTTTACCTGGACAACTGCACTCATAAAGGTATAATATCAACTTCTCTGTAATGTCTTCTGTGATTCATTAAAAAAATGATTACTCTCGTTAAAAAATAAACACACACTTCAGAACTGGTCATGCCTGAAGCAATGTGAAATCATCTATTTTTTTCAGAACTAAGTATTCAGTTTCTACCACGTGCCCTGTTTTAAGTGCTCAGTATACAGTAGGTACAAGGGATTTTGTTGATTAAAGCTGGTAGTTGACAAGTTTCACTAGGGACATGATACCAAGCAGATATTTGAATGGCCAAGAATTAGAGCCTAACCCGATCCCGAAAACTCCGCGAGAGCGGCGAGCTAGCTAACAGAGAAGGTGTGGTCAAGGATGGCACTCGGGGGAAAGAAGGTAAACCCTGAAGTATGACCTCTGAGTTGGGGCCATGGCAAGGCGTGGAGCACAGCAGATGGGCTGGCCTGGGGAGGGGAGGCGTGGGAGCCCCAGAGTCGCTGCGGTGAGTGCATTGACAGAATGTATGCCTGGAACTAGCGGAAGTTAGAGAGAAACCAGTGGGAAATCACTTCTAGTTTTATTCAGTTAAGGACCTTGAGAGTGGAAGTTCCAGGCGCGTTCTGATCAGGGGTGTGACATAATCCAACCGACATCAGGGGAAAATCACTCTTCTTGCTATGCTGAGTACAGACCACAGTACTCCATGACGGCAACAGGCTCACCAGTTAGGAAGCCACTGAAGACAGAGGCGGCACCTGAGCCATCCCAGTGGGAACGAACAAGCAGTAAGGATCCACAGACATTCCCAGTCTCCAATCGCCTTAACTATCAGTTCAAAATATTTGAGTAATAGGTGCAAAGTACTATACTGAGCCCAACTGAGATTCTAAAACATCATAAAGGAAGCAGTATCAAAAATATGTATCGTGAATAAACTGGCCACAGATAGTGAAGATGAAATAAACTGAGGGTTGTTCCCCCCAGAAAAAGAAAGGTATTCATTTCCCAAATCCGTGTGACTGAATATAATAGACTATGAACAATGGATTTGATCACGATTAATTTTGGTGGTTATAATGCAGTTATACACCATTTGCTGTGAATGAATGAAATACAGCCAAACTCTCAATTGCTCACTTCTATGCATATATAATTTCTATGCATATATAATTCTATGCACCTATAATTTTTTCATAAAAGTCCTCTTTTTTAAAAGTTTTTATTTAAATTCCAGTTAAAATACAGTGTAATTTTAGTTTCGGGTATAGGATTTAGTGATGCAACACTTCCATACATCACTCTGTATTCATCACAATGAGTACACTCCTTAATCCCCAACACATATTTCACACATCCCTCCACCCACCTCCCTCCATCGCCCCTTACTTTGTTCTCTATCATTAATAGTCTTTTACGGTTTGCCTCTATTTCTTTCCCCTATGTTCATCGGTTTTGTTTCTTAAATTCCACATGAGTGAAATCATATGGTATTTGTCTTTCTCTGACATCTTTCCCTTAGCACAATATGCTTTAGCTCCGTACATGTCATTGCAGATGACAAAATTTCATTCTTTTTGATGGCTAATATTCCATTACACAGATACACACACACACATACACACACACAATTTTCTTTATCCATTCATCAGTCAGTGCACATTTGGGCTGTTTCTATAATTTGGCTATTGTTGATAAAGCTGCTCTAAATATCAGACTGCATGTGGCCCTTTGAATCTGTATTTTTGTATCCTTTCTGTAAATACCTAGTACTGCAGTTGCTGGGTCATAGGGTAGTTCTATTTTTTTGACTTTTTGAGGAAACTCCATAGTGTTTTCCAGAGTGGGTACACCAGTTTACTTTCCCACCAACAGTGCATGAGGGTTCCTCTTTCTCTACACCCTTGCTAGCACCTGTTGCTCTTGTGTTAATTTTATTCTTGTTGATAGGTGTGAAATGATATCCCATTGTAGCTTTAATTTGCATTCCCCTGATGACCACTGATGTTAAGCATCTTTTCAGGTGTCTGTTGGCCATCTAGATGTCATCTTTGGAAAACTGTCTACTCATGCCTTCTGCCCATTTCTTAAATGGATTGTTTCTGTTTTGGGTGTTGAGTTTGTAAGTTCCTTATATATTTTCCATACTAACCCATTATCGGATATGTCATTTACAAAAACACCACAGAAAGACAATTATAAGAGAATATTATGATAAACCATGTGCCAACAAGTTGGGCAATCCGGAAAAAATGGATACATTCCTAGAAACATATAAACTGCCAAAACTGAAACAGGAAGAAATAGAAAACTTGAACAGACTGATAACCAGTAAAGAAATTGAATCAGTAATCGAAAATCTCCCAACGAGCCAAATTCCAGGGCCATTAAAGTTACTTTAAAATGAAATACACACTCTTCAAAATATAAAGAAAATAAACAGGAATATGATTATAAAGGGAAATATGTACCATATTTCTATAAAATATTTTCTGCGTTTGACCGTTAAATGTACCTTTGAACTTCTTGACAGTCAAGACACAAAATTGGTTTGGTCACATATTTTCCTATATGACCATTAAGAATATCTGATTATGAAGAAAGAGTGGATGTAACCTTGCCGCTATGTGATTATGGAAAGTGGCACGGGTCACTTCCGTGGTTCAGGTTAGTAGCATAGTGCTGAGTGCCTCATTCCTGGGTGCTGAGGTGCCATTTTGCTCGAAGGCCCTCTCTTGGCCAGCTGGCTCCAGTTCATGATGGAGGACAGCACCCCCGGGCTAAGAGCATCAGAGCGGTGTGGATCATGGAGACAGCCTGGCGATGGTCGTGAAGGGACAGGGGCTAGGCTCACTACATTTGCCTCCTGGATGCCAACATGTCAGAGCAAGAAGCTACATCTGCCCCCTTGGAGGCCATTATCGTAGAAAGACACACTTTTTTTTTCCTGGGACACCATCACCACAAGGGAAGAAATGCCACTTCCCTTCAAACACCACCATCCTGAGCGCCAGAAGACATGATTTCCCCCCGAGCACCATCATCTAGGCGTGACTACCGTTTCTTCTGGAACACCTGCTCCAGGAGCGGGAAAGCCACGTCTCCTGGAGACTCCATTGTCACATACAGGTAGCACCCTCCCACTAGTTCTGAGTAGAGCCATGTTCTCCATCTCCCTCCCTCCCTAAGATTTGTGAGAGGTTTCTGAGTTTCAGGACATACTCCCTCTGTAGGGTTAATTATTTCTTGTTTGTAAAACCATGTGGAACCTATCGGAATCAGTTTCCCAGCTCAAAGTGAGGTCTTTAGCCCGACAAAGGTCTCGGGGTTCGGGGTGCTGGAGGGCAGCTGAATGTATCGCTGAGTATTGGATCATGCTGCCATTGTGTTTGCTTCTCTCCTTGTTTTCAATTTTTTTAAATAATCTCATTAATTTGGGCTGTTTGAATCCCCTCTACCCTGCATTCACTGGTGGCCTCTTTCAGTACGTCAAGATTAACACTTGTACCTGTTCGACTTCTGTCATGACAGAAGCTCAGTGTGCCTGTTTCCTGGCTCGCGCTCCGGAACGGCCTTAGCGCCCCCTGCAGGTGGGCATATTCCCCCAGCAAACCCCCAGAGATGCGCTAGAAACGCTCGCTCTTTCCGCCTTCTTAGATTCTGGGCAGGACTTTTGATCGGGCAGGCTGGGGAAGGCACCCAACAGGGCTGTTGCACATTAACTGGTTCAACAGATATTAATTTGAATCGGAAAAAACCAGTTGGTTGGTGGTCTCTGATGTCCCTTTCCGTTTTAACAGTTATTTATGAAGCCACGTAAACAACACAGTTCCACCTACAATAATCAATGACATGGGAATATTTGGCATTACTTGCCTAAATGCACTGCTTTGGATTTTTTTCCTCTCTAGATCCTGGAATAAATAAAAGTTGTTTTAACTGTCAGGTAGAGGGCCCCGTTTTTATCCTGATGGATCACTCACTTTAATTTCTTGGATAGTAGCTTTTCTATAGATAAGTTTGAAAATGGAAATGTTAGCCAATATGTTCCTGAGGCCACGTAGCACCAACATGTGGGCAACCCTTAAATATCCAAATACTGCCATGGGCTCACAGTGACTACGTTAAAGATATCAGCTTCCATAAGTGACCTCTCCAAGGGAACCAGGATGGGGCTTTGGTATTCCGTGTTCACATCTCAGCGTACACACACACGCACGCACACACACACTCTACAGAAAAGTAAACGTTTATAGAGCCCCTTAAAATGGTGCTGACAGCAATGACAAGAGTAAATCAGATGGGATTCAGCCTCATGCCTACCAAGCAATAGTCGGAGCGCCTCCTCTTCCGGACAATCCAGTGAGTATTACTATTCCCATTTCAGATACGGAGAAACGGAAGCTTAGTCACAGGAGGTAAATTATCTAGAAAAATGTTAGTTTCTTTAGCTTCTAAACACTAGAGAAAACATACTAGAGAATTATTCTATTTAACTACTAGAAACAACTTGATCTAATAGAGATTAAAGGACAGCATCACCGTCTTATCTGCGGAGGATGCAGTGCAATACCCCGGTCTGTGCCAAAAACACAGATAACACCAAACACCATGCATACATTCTTCTAATAAAGTGTAACTTATAAATTAGGCAAGGTAAGAAATTAACAATTAAAAATTATAAAAATATGTTGTAATAAAACCTATGCGAATGTGGTCCCTTTCTCTCAAAATACCACATTGTCCTGTCCTCACCCTTCTTGCGATGACGTGAGATGTTGAGGTCCCTCTATGAGAAGGGGAAGTGACGTAAGTGATGTGGCATTTTAATGTGTGGTTAGGCTACTACTGACCTTCTGATGCTGGTCAGAGCAAGGACCGCCTGCTTCCAGATCTTGGCTGACCGCAGGCAACCAAAACTGCTGAGAGCACCTCATGACCTCCTCTAACTCCCAGACCCCAACTACCACAAGCCAGAGGACTGGGGACATTGCAGCCCAGGCAGTCCGACTGCAGAACCCAGCAGGCTCCACTCCCCACTTGCCATGTCCATGCACTGGGGCAAGCTTCCATCTACTTGGATAGGATAAATGCCCACAGGAGGGTTTGACCTTTAGTCTCGGCCTGCACTTTTCTCCTGATCTGCACTGGATTTCTCAATGATCTGCACTGGAAATTTCCCATGAAATAGCCAGGACACTGATCAACCCACATTTCCATGCCATAGTAATTTTCCTTCTGTAATCAACAGAAACTTAACCAATTTATACAGCATGCCAGCAAAATATTCAATTTTGTACTTGACAGAAAGAAAAGTAATAGAAAGAGATCAAGCTGGGAATGTCACCAAGCCCTTTAGAGTAATTCAATACTGTGTTTAGCAGAGGGTGTTTTCTCATTTTTTCTTTTTTCATACGTGTAGTGAAAGGCAAAGATCATTAAACCAGAAATGTCAAGTTATCTTGAAACATGAATACAGTGTTACCAGCGTGAGGCTTAAATAGATACTAATGATATGTTAATTGGTTAATTGCACATCTTAATAACAGACTCACAAAGCCAGGAATTCTTTATGTTTAAATAACATAATTGTTAGTTTTGTTTTTGATAAACACTTGGATGTTTCCACTCACCTACATGTCTCTGTATAATTAAGTTCTGGCTTTTTCTCCTTGAGCTATAATTGATCCTAATGTCTTTACTAACTAGGAGTCATCTTGAGTAATCTATTTTTAGTCTCTTTCTGAGCTATCTAGGTTGTCATTCAGACACCAGAAAATGGACAGACCCTCACTGGGACGTTAGTGCTTTATCAATGTTGTTATCTCTCAGGTGTTACAATGTCCAAAAGCACTCCCTACTCTTGTTTAGTAATCAGAGAAAAGAAATTATAAATTTCTGAGTGTATGTGGCTTCCCTAAGTTGCTCAACAAGACATGCAGCCCTGTTCTCATGTCACTTAAAATATTTTAAATCCATCCTGAACTTAGGTTTTTTTGTTTGGTTGGTTTTTTGTTTTGTTTCTGGGTTNTTTTTTTTTTTTTTTTTTTTGGTTTTTTTTTTTTTTTTTTTTTTTTTTTTGAGAGCAGGGGCAGTCTCTAAGCCCATCCCGAGCCAATGCAGTGCTTGAACTCTCAACCCTGAGATGATGACCTGAACTGAAACCAAGAGTTGGTGTCTCAACCAATGGAGTCACTGAGGAGCCCCTTGGGTCCTATTTTTTCTATTTTTAAATTGACTTTGCCTGCTGAAGTTGCAGCAGTTGCTGGGAAAAAAAGTTTGACTATGGTTTGACTGTGGAAGACCTGTTAGCCTTCAGCCATATCGTTCAAGAATACGTCTCTTGAAATCATCTAAATGGTCCTCAAAATTAAATATATCTATATCCATCTCATTGAGGATTTTTTTTAAAGACTTTATTTATTTATTTGATACACACACAGAGAGAGATCACAAGTAGGCAGAGAGGCAGGCAGAGAGAGAGAGAGAGAGAGAGAGAGAGAGAGAGAGAGAGAGAGAG